>JARQOD010002634.1:36641-75056 GCA_033576555.1 Oophaga sylvatica | reverse complement strand
GTCTGCACCTCCCCTCCTAGCTATTTGGCTGACGCCCAAATCACTTCCTGCCAGATCTATCAATGTACGGCGCACAGCTGACCTCCTTTATTCTATCCTTAAGGTATTTAAATCCATGTCAGCGCTAGTCTTCACACTTTCCCCTGAGGAAGCCGCAACAGGCTGCGGCGTAACGCGTGGGACCTCGGTTGTCCTCTGGTCCTGACTGCCCGTGCTCTTTTTTATGCCTCTATTATGGGTTTGTTCTGGGGTTAACTATCATGTGTTAGTGCTTTTTTTCTTGGTGTGCGCTCCTTGTCATTATCTTGGCTTGGAGCTGTTTCTTTAGTTTACAGGTGGGGGATTATTTTTACCCCTGACTGGGTTTATTCATTATGATCTATTAATTTTCATTATTATTTTCTTTGTTATCCATACAGGTTCTCTCATTTTAGGTTTATTATCATTATATTTCTAAACGTTTATTTTTTGTCTAGGATTTATTATTATTGTCTGTTCCTACTCTGTTATTTATTTATGATCATATATTTTTCTAGCCACTCTCATGCTCTGTGATTCTTGAGACATTACTTATTATATACTTCCATCCTGGTTATGGGCGGGCGTTTGGACCAGGGTCACTTTGATTTTACTTGTGTTTTATTCTTACTCTTTGTGTACCAATAAAATGTACTACTTTTCTACTTTACATTATCTGAGTAGTGTGCGTTACTACGGTAGTTCTTTTTTTTTTTACACAGTTGTTGTTTTTTCTACCGATATGCACCTCTTATCTAATTGTTTTATTTGGTCGCCCTACATCTTACTTATTACATAGATTTTTTTAGCCCCTCTTTTGAGTGGCTTTTCCTTTTGGGCAGCACACGTTTTATTATAAAACGTATTTTTCATTTGTTGGCTAATTACTGGTTGGCCATAAATTTACTCATATTTTGTTCTTTTCTTCTTTATTTTTCAGATTTATTGTTTCTGGTTCTGAGTTTTTAATTTTAATTTTATTTTCTATTTCATACTGTGATAGTGTGTTTCACTGGCTGATATGGATTGGGATACCCGTGAGGGCAGCCTGGCAGGCTCAGTCATCTATTTATATTTTCCTCTAGTGAAGCTCCAGTTCTCAGCTCAGATTTTTCCCAACTGACCATGACTTGATTGCGTCACATAAAACAGGCATTAAGTTATGGTGGAATATTCGCGCCTTGAGGAATATGTTAAATTAAATATCACACGAGGGCCTTAGAATACCTTATTTATCCAGCAGGGGAAAACCATCTGAGAGCTTTCGTACCATATGGAACAGGGCCTCATGCGGTGTTCAAATATTATCATGAATATGCTTTTTGAGCATGACAGGAAATTATTTTTGTGACCAAAAAAACAAGATTAAGGAATTGGAAGCTAGATTGTCATCGTTGATGAGAGTACTCAGGTTCACCCCTTCAGACTTAAACTCAAGGATATTCTAGATAAAATTTGATGAGACATTACTCGTCGAAAAAATCCAAATTCTTGAGAGATCGCAATGACTTTGAATTACAGAGGGCTTTTCATTGAAACATCATGGCAACCAAAGGGCCACACCACACATACAGAAATCAGGGCAGGGCTCACGTGAGGCAGTCCAGGCTCAGGAACTACCTCGGGGAGTGATTTTTTATCATCAGCCGAAAGCGAGCTGGACGTCGCACAAGAAGGGGCCGGAGACATAAATCATTCTCTCGTCAGGACTACAGATACAGAGGTCGGAGATATACACCACAGAACCAACGCAGGAACACCCGTCGCTAGTTGCCATCATGGTGTGGGGACTACCATGTCAGATCATCAGGTAATGAATGAGGGCCTGCATGTGATTAACTTGTCTAAGCATATATTGACCTCTACAGAATTACTAGTATTGCAAAAGGGTTGCCCTTTTTCTCCGGTACAACTTCTTGATAAATTCACCCTTATTAAGGATCTATATCTTTTTTGTGGGAAATCTGGTCTTAAAAGTGTTACATCTTAGACCTCAGTTACTGGACAGTAGTGAGATTTTGATACCACGGATAGACAAGTCTTACGTGATTTATTGGATCTTCTACAAGAGAATCAGGCCACTGGTGGTAAGCATATGTTTCCTCACAGAAATAAAAACACATGCGGCTCCTCCGTTTTCCTTGGTTCCAGCTATACGTATATTTTTTGAACTGGTCAAAAAGGACATAATGTCTCTATCCCCTTCTTGTCCCCCTATTAATAATCTTAATGCTGCTGAAAGAGTGGCGGTACAAGCCTTAGATCTAATTCGTCCTTCATTGTCAAGGAGGCGGACAAGGGGGGGAATGTTGTCTTGTGGCCACACGAACTCTATTTGGAGGAAGCACATCGACAGCTTAGCAATGTTAACTATTATCGCAAACTTCCATCTGATCCAACAGGAGTTTTTTCAGTCAAATTGAGAAGGATATTGGACAGGGCTAAGGAGTTGGGGTCATTAATCATCAGGAACATGTTTTTATGTGGGTGGGCATCCTGTTACTCCCACATTTTACATGTTACCAAAAGTCCACAAGGACATGTGCAAAAACCCCCAGGACGTCGATCGTTGCCAGCATTGGTAGCCTCTGCGGAAAAGGTCTGCACATATGTTGACTTCTTCATGCAACCGATTGTCAAAGACTTACCTTCTTTCATACAAGAACATCACATTTTGTTAGGATTTGCCAGGATATACATGTGTCCACAGGTGATATTCTTGTCACCTGTGATGTGGAATCTTGTATTCCAATATTGGACATGAAGTGGGTATTTCGGCGGTTATGTATTTTTTTGATCAGCTGTCAGGTACGGACAGAATGCACGATTCTCTTATTTTGGATTTACTTAAATTTGTGTTGACACATAATTTTTTTCTATTTGATCGTTCTTTTTATTTACAGATTCAGGAGTGGCAATGGGGGCACGCTGTGCTCCGGCTTTCGCCAACCTATTTTGGGTTGGTGGGAAGCAACGGTGGTCTTTCCTTCCGCCCTTTTCAAAAAATTATGTCCGACATTGGTCTCGATACATTGACGACGTATTTTTTGTCTGGACAGGGTCTATTGAGGAATGTCAGGACTTTATTTCTGATTTAAATCAGAATACTCTGAACATTGTCCTTACACACCAATTTTCCCCGTCGTCCGTCACATTTTTAGATCTGGAGGTCAAAATAGTGAATAACTCTATCTACACGACGCTCTTTCGCAAACCGACAGCTACGAATAGCCTCTTGGATTTTCGGAGCTTTCACCGCCGACACATCAAAAGAGGTGTTCCGGGTTGGACAGTTTTTAAGAGTTAGGAGGAATTGCTCTTTAGACTCTGACTTTTGGATGAGTCTTCAAGTTTGACCAATCGTTTCAAAAATAGGGGTTACCCACGTGGCACTATCTCTGCCGCGTACCAACGAGCAAAGAGTTCTACACAGATTCTCTCCTAACATCCCAAGGTCAAGACTCGTTGATAACAAACCTAGATTTATTACTAGGTTATAAACTCATTGGATCGGATTAGAAATATTTTGGCTAAACATTGGAGCATACTGTCCATGGACTTACAGACCTCAAGGGTCATCTAGTGAACAACCCCTTCTAACCGCTAGACGTGCGCCAAATCTCAATGATATTCTTACTAAAGTCATTATGAAAGACAGACCATACGACTTAACCGGGGAACCATACTTAAAGGCTCTTTTCCGTGTGGTAATTGCACGATTTGTACATATATGCAGCCTATCCGTGATCAGTTTTCAACCCCCTTGATGGGAGCAGATTCAGGTTGAAGAACTACATCAATTGTAAAACCAATTGTGTTATATATGCTCTTATCTGCCCGTGTTCTCAGGTTTACGTGGGCCAAACGTCGCAGAAATTGAGACGTCGTATCCAGAAGCTTTTTCTACAATCAATTTGGCCCGCTCGGATCAGACTAAGGGTAAGCCCTTACATCAGTGGCCTCACATTTCCTGACGAAACATGCAGGCAGCATCAAAGGCACTCGACTGGTTGGTCTAGAGAGGGTTGTGGTCTCGAATCGAGGGGGATGTCCTAAGAAATTACTTTTGCAATCGAATCCCGTTGGATTTTTAACCTTCGATCTACCACCCCCACAGGTCTGAATGAAGAGCTCCTGTTCTCTGGATTCTGGGTTGACAATTCACTGTTTATTCTGGACTACTATCTTCGATCTTTATGGCTGGTTTTGGATCTCCTCGGCTGGATTCATCGCCAGGGAACTCTATGGTGTTTGATTAAAGGAATATTCCGTTGGCCATGCATCTATAGTGGATTTTGTGCTCTTATGTGTTCTCCCTTTTTTGTGCCATTTGTATGCCATACCTATGCCAGGTTGGACACTCGATGGAGTGCCAATCTAATTCTTGCTTGGTTAGGATATTGGGGTTTTTTGTATTTAGGGGATTTATTAGATTCTATCTATATGTATTATATTTGGTTATATGTGACTGCTGATCTAAGGTCTTTTGGTATAGGGCCAGTGCCATCCATATTTCTGAGAGTTTACCTGTATGGATTTCAGCTATCTTTACACATTTTTTGATATTATCTTTTGGTATGTTCTTCTTCTAGGGATTATTGTTGGGTCGTATATTCTATGACTCAAATTTGCTCCCTTTACCGAGGACGTTATTCCATTATCCATCCTTTGGAATTTATTAATTTTGATTTATTTTTATTTAATATTATTTATTTATTATTTTTGCTAATTTTCTATTATTTCAATTACTCACTAAACTTTAATTTTCCCCTTTTTTTCATTTTTTTTTTTTTTTTATTATTTTTTTATTATTTTTTTTTTTTCCATCTTGATTTAGAGTGCCTTTTTCTTCTTTTCTATTATATGGTTCTATTAAATTTCTTTTTGTTTTTCAACTTATTTTCTTCTTACTTCCATACAGGCTCTACTGGATATGACATCATTAGATTATCTAACTTTGTATTCCTTTGGTATGAATGGTGTCTGATTGTTTCCCACTATGGGACTTTTTGCTCCACCAGCATATCGCTGTCGTCTGACCTAATGTTGCGCATGCGCAGTTTATCCTTCCTATTTCCACACTTGCGTGTTAGTGGACGCTGTCTGCATTCCACTGCACGCATGCGTGGTATTAAGATATCTGCAGAGACGTCTGCACCTCCCCTCCTAGCTATTTGGCTGACGCCCAAATCACTTCCTGCCAGATCTATCATGTACGGCGCACAGCTGAACTCCTTTATTCTATCCTCTTAAGGTATTTAAATCCATGTCAGCGCTAGTCTTCACACTATCCCTGAGGAAGCCGCACAGGCTGCGGCGTAACGCGTGGGACCTCGGTGTCCTCTGGTCCTGACTGCCCGTGCTCTTTTTTATGCCTCTATTATGAGGTTTGTTCCTGGGGTAACTATCATGTGTTAGTGGCTTTTTTCTTGGTGTGCGCTCCTTGTCATTATCTTTGGCTTGGAGCTGTTTCTTTAGTTTACAGGTGGGGGGATTATTTTACCCCTGACTGGGTTTATTCATTATGATCTATTAATTTTCATATTATTTTCTTTGTTATCCATACAGGTTCTCTCATTTTAGGTTTATTATCATATATTTCTAAACGTTTATTTTTTGTCTAGGATTATTATTATTGTCTGTTCCTACTCTGTTATTTATTTATGATCATATATTTTTCTAGCCACCTCTCATGCTCCTGTGATTCTTGAGACATTACTTATTATATACTTCCATCATGGTTATGGGCGGGCGTTTGGGACCAGGGTCACTTTGATTTTACTTGTGTTTTTATTCTTACTCTTTGTGTACCAATAAAATTTACTACTTTTTACTTTACATTATCTGAGTAGTGTGCGTTACTACGGTAGTTCTTTTTCTTTTTTACACAGTTGTTGTTTTTTCTACCGATATGCACCTCTCTATCTAATTGTTATTATTTGGTGCGCCCTACATCTTACATTATTACATGGTATTATCAGGCTGGCAAGGTCCATGTATGTTGGCTCCTTAACAGCCTTAAATACCATTCCTCAGCAGCAGGGGCGTACATATAAATCATGGGGTCTCATAGCAAAAGTCTGAATGTTCCCCACCCCCCCAAAAAAAAAAACCCAGAGGCATTGTAAATGTAAAGTGCCAGCACAGTGAGGGAAGTTGAGTCGCACAGAGACAGGGGTTTTGGGGGTACTCGGCACCGATCACGTCGACTTCTATGGGGGATGTCACAAGTAGCACAGCTCGGTCCGTGACCTGGGCGATCACTGGAATGTGGGATATTTCCAGGGGATGATAGAATGTTCGTGTAGTTTGTCGTGACGCCACCTGTAGTACCTGGTCAGGGTGTCCAGCGCTGCTGTGCAGGTCTCTGGAAGGGATGGTGTAGTGCAGGTAGGTGAAAAGTCTTCTACAGGTAACACGCTATCCTTCCAGGGCAGATAGATGTGAGATAGAGCAATGGTGCAAAGTGATGTAGCAGAGTGGACTATGCGACGTAGTAAGAAAGCAGGAAACACTTCAAGTTAAACGTTGCATAATAAAATTTTTAATAATAACATTACAAAAGTGCAAATGGCTTATATTATGTGACATGTTTTGTTACTGTTGATACCCTTGATATGTGTTATACATGTGTGTTAATAATACATATTCAACAAAAGTGCAAATAGCATTAGTGCCGAAGTTCGTGGAGACTTCTTAGGACTACAACCCCACCGGGGTAACTTCACAGCGTCCTTTACTTGTGCTTGTGGAGGACCCGCTCCAAACCTCCAACTGTGGTCTTGGGTGGGCTGCAAGACTTTCCTTGAGCAGACCTCACTTTCGGCCACACCAAACGGGTTTTTAGTTTCTGAGGTAGTTGAAAATAGTGCACAGTAAAGTTTTTTGTAAAACCAAAATGGAGCACCGAAGTGCCAACTATTTACAGAAAAATTTGTGAGCCACTACAGTTCATGGCTTCAAAGTTGAACATTTTCATTACAGTGAAACACCATTACCCAACCTGGGTATATTAAGGCAACAATAAACTTGTTCTTCTGAACATTCACCCGTCCGGGTACATCAAACCATTACCCAACATGGGTATATTAAGGCAAAAATAAACTTGTTCTTCTGAACATTCACCCGTCCGGGTACATCAAACCATTACCCAACATGGGTATATTAAGGCAACAATAAACTTCTTTTTATGAACATTCACCCGTCCGGGTACATCAATAATTTAACTATTTACATACAGAGACCCTGTCCGGGTTATTTAGACTTCTTTGGCTGGCCTCTTCCAGGTACCACCTGGTACTGTTGTGAGCTTGCCAAACATCCGTGACAGGAGGGTCCACCCTGACCTGATGACGTCGTGTGGCGTGTACAGTGACGTCGTGACCCGCTATCTGGGTCTGTGTGGCCACCTCTTTCGTCTCCCTCCGGGTCTGGAACCCTATGTCCCGGACTGTACGAACCCCAGGGGGCCTAACAGGCCGGGTACGGGCCAGCTATCATTATCATGTCCATAGCTGGGGCTGCTGAGGAGACCACTGAGGGAGGCTGGGGAGATTTACGGCGTGGGGTGGGCACTTGTGCAGAGGCCTGGTTGGGGGAGGCTGAAGGCTCGTAGGGTCTGTCAGTTTCCTGACACTCTGGGGAGTAGGGGTCGCACCTGGTAACATTTAGGGCGACCATCCATTGTAACCCCAGTGTCGGATGTAAGTCACCAAGTCTCCTGGCAACAGGTCCCTCCCCGGGTGTCCTTCTGGGAGGTGAGCCTCCACGTCCCGCCGGGTTACAAAAACTTCTAAATAAAGTCCAGGCTCCTGGATGAAGCCCCAACCACCTTTTAACTTAAAGTTCCGTACTGCACCCTTACGCCGCGGCTCCCTCACCGTACTTTTATCCTTTCTCATACGTGCCTTCTCTGCCAGGTCCTTCTCCAGGTGACGTTGCCGAAGCTTTTGGGATTCTCGCTGCTCCCTTTGTCGCTCTGCTTCCCGCTCCCGACGTCTCCACTCTTCCTCCTGACGCCGGTTGTAATTCTCCTCCACCAGCTGCTCCATGTCTCCACCATCAAATGCCAGCTTACGATGTCCGGTTTGCGGCAGCTCTCCTGGCGCCCCCAGTCCTGGTGGCGCTCACCTGTGGCGGAAGCAGCCGGCTCTGGAACAGATGACGGTCGGGGCTCCGGTACAGGCAGGTAGTGCTCTGGTGCCTGCGCGGCCTCCTCCATGAGGACGGGTGTCGCTTCTTCTGCCTCAGCGACGGGGGCAGACAGCGGGATCTGGGGTGCTGGTGCGGCATTTTCTGCAGGAACGGGTGCCTCCACTGTGATACTGGCAACCGGTTCAGATTGCAAGGGCTGGGATGCCCGCACGGCCTTCTGTACTGGAACGGGTGCCTCCACTGAGATACTGGCAACCGGTTCAGATTGCAAGGGCTGGGATGCCCGCACAGCCTTCTGTACTGGAACGGGTGCCTCCACTGAGATACTGGCAACCGGTTCAGATTGCAAGGGCTGGGATGCCCGCACGGCCTTCTGTACTGGAACGGGTGCCTCCACTGAGATACTGGCAACCGGTTCAGATTGCAAGGGCTGGGATGCCCGCACGGCCTTCTGTACTGGAACGGGTGCCTCACCTTCCGGTACAGACACTTCAGGGGGTAAGAGGGATTGGCGCCGCTCCAATTGTAGTTTTAGGGCCCGCCAGCTCGCTTCCATCCTGGCGACCTCCTCCCGGTGCCGGGCCAGGTCTCTCAGGGTATCCTCCGCTTCTTCCAGCGTAGGAGGGTTTCCAGGCCGGGTGCCAAACGGTGGCTCCGTGGCGATCGGGTCGCTTCCGTGGGGGGAGAGCTCTGACTCCTCCATCCCTTCCCACTTCTGCTCACGTCCATTCGCCATCTCAGCAAAGTCACATGTTTCATTAGCATCAGGATAGGCGACATCTTTTGTAGGGAGGCGGGACCTTCGCGTTCGTTTACGCCCACTGAGGAGGATGAGGAGGCGGAACTCCAGAGCTGTGGGGCACGATCTTACATTGCAGTAACATTTAGAGTGTGCGGACATCGTTTTCGCGCCACGGAGTGAGTGTACGCCCACGAGAGCACCCCCTTATTCTTCACCTGTGCCTCGTGGCGCAGATATGACGGAAAAATTGCAAATACAGTCTATGATGATTTTTGCAATTCTCAAGCAAAAAAAACAGTTCAATTAAGGCACACAGGACACATATATATGTCACAATGACATGTTATTATATATATATATATATATGTATTCTAAGTGTGTATATTTTGTGTTTACAAGGAAAGAAAGTGTTTTTTTAGTTGCGATATTTTGTTCCCATAGACTTACATGGGACTTCCGGTATCGGAATCGGATATCGACGATATTTAGTGATATCGGCGATACCATTCCGATCCGATTTTTTAGATATCGAGCAGTATCGCTCAACACTAAGCAGCACCAATTAGAGAAAAATGTCAAGGATGAGGCAGTGAGACACGCTCAGCAGAGTACAAGCAGCAGTGGTTCAAGAACTAACTGGAGCTGATCTGCACTCAAAAAAAAAAACCTCACAGACTAGAGTGAACACTGCACACAACTGTTCACTATCTCTGAAAGGCTCCTTTGTGTAATTGTATAGTGTTTGCAACCAATGTATTGGATAAGGATGGAAGCACGTCACACTAATAGATTTGATTTTTTTAAATAGAATGGAGCAGCACCAATTAGAGAAAAATGTCAAGGATGAGGCAGTGAGACACGCTCAGCAGAGTACAAGCAGCAGTGGTTCAAGAACTAACTGGAGCGTGATCTGCACTCAAAAAAAAAAAAACCTCACAGACTAGAGTGAACACTGCACACAACTGTTCACTATCTCTGAAAGGCTCCTTTGTGTATTTATATGTTTGCAACCAATGTATTGGATACGGATGGAAGCACTTCACACTAATAGATTTGATTTTTTTTAAATAGAATGGAGCAGCACCAATTAGAGAAAAATGTCAAGGATGAGGCAGTGAGACACGCTCAGCAGAGTACAAGCAGCAGTGGTTCAAGAACTAACTGGAGCGTGATCTGCACTCAAAAAAAAAAAAAACCTCACAGACTAGAGTGAACACTGCACACAACTGTTCACTATCACTGAAAGGCTCCTTTGTGTATTGTATAGTGTTTGCAACCAATGTATTGGATACGGATGGAAGCACGTCACACTAATAGATTTGATTTTTTTTAAATAGAATGGAGCAGCACCAATTAGAGAAAATGTCAAGGATGAGGCAGTGAGACACGCTCAGCAGAGTACAAGCAGCAGTGGTTCAAGAACTAACTGGAGCGTGATCTGCACTCAAAAAAAAAAAAAACCTCACAGACTAGAGTGAACACTGCACACAACTGTTCACTATCTCTGAAAGGCTCCTTTGTGTACTTCTATAGTGTTTGCAACCAATGTATTGGATACGGATGGAAGCGGTCACACTAATAGATTTGATTTTTTTTAAATAGAATGGAGCAGCACCAATTAGAGAAAAAATGTCAAGGATGAGGCAGTGAGACACGCTCAGCAGAGTACAAGCAGCAGTGGTTCAAGAACTAACTGGAGCGTGATCTGCACTCAAAAAAAAAAAAAAACCTCACAGACTAGAGTGAACACTGCACAAACTGTTCACTATCTCTGAAAGGCTCCTTTGTTACTTCTATAGTGTTTGCAACCAATGTATTGGATACGGATGGAAGCCGTCACACTAATAGTTGATTTTTTTTAATTGAATGGAGCAGCACAATTATAAGAGAAAAATGTAAGGATGAGCGTGAGACACGTCGCAGATGTACAAGCAGCAGTGGTTCAAGAACTAACTGGAGCGTGATCTGCACTCAAAAACTAAAAAGCTCACAAACTAGAGGAACACTGCACACAACTGTTCACTATCTCTGAAAGGCTCCTTTGTGTACTTCTATAGTGTTTGCAACCAATGTATTGGATACGGATGGAAGCACGTCACACTAATAGATTTGATTTTTTTTAAATAGAATGGAGCAGCACCAATTAGAGAAAAATGTCAAGGATGAGGCAGTGAGACACGCTCAGCAGAGTACAAGCAGCAGTGGTTCAAGAACTAACTGGAGCGTGATCTGCACTCAAAAAAAAAAAAACCTCACAGACTAGAGTGAACACTGCACACAACTGTTCACTATCTCTGAAAGGCTCCTTTCTGTACTTCTATAGTGTTTGCAACCAATGTATTGTATACGGATGGAAGCGCGTCACACTATAATTTCAATTGAATGGAGCAGCAAGAATTACACTAAAGAAAAATAAAAGAGTCTGTGAGTGACACGTGCAGATGCCTACAAACAGCGTTGGATGCAGA
Source organism: Oophaga sylvatica (assembly GCA_033576555.1). Taxonomy (NCBI): domain Eukaryota; kingdom Metazoa; phylum Chordata; class Amphibia; order Anura; family Dendrobatidae; genus Oophaga; species Oophaga sylvatica. Next base: position 63,674 of record JARQOD010002634.1, on the reverse strand, counting down.
GCAAACTGCAGCGTCACCTGCACTCTCACACACACACCTTGCACAGAGCTGTTAAAACAACACTGCAAGGCAAAAGGAAGCTTTACACAGCGGTTGGTAAACTAGCCTGCCTAAAGCACAGTACACAAAATCGCAATCTCTAACTGTCCCTCAGAGTCAGCAGAGCAGCGTTCTGTCCCTAACTGAATTCACAGCACAGTGACGCTAAAATGGCGGCGGCGCCTTTTATAGTGCATTCTGACATCATTTCAGCATCCAATCACAGCCATGCCATTAGTTAACATGACCGCAGCATTACAGGATGTGCCCATACTTCTTAGGATTCCTCATTGGCTGACTAAAATCACATTGCATCTCAAAGAATTATGGGAACTTCCGATTCTGGTATACGATATATGAAAAATATCGGAACTAAGTATCGGAATTCCGATACAGCGAATATCGGCCGATACCCGATACTTGCGGTATCGGAATGCTCAACTCTAACTGGGACCATTATACACTGGATGATTATAAATGGGGCCCATTATATATGAAGCATTATATTGGCCCATCATACACTGGAGCATCATCCATGGGGCACATCATATACTGGAGCATTCTAAATGGGGCAGATGAGACACTGGAGAATCATCCATGGGGCCCATCATATACTGGAGCATTCTAAAAGGGGGAAAACAGACACTGGAGCAGCATTTACGGGACCATTATACAATGGAGCATTATAAATGGTATCCATTATATATGGAGCATTATTTTGGCCCATAAGACACTGGAGCATCATCCATGGGGCCCATAATATACTAGAGCATTCTAAATGGGGCAGATCAGACACTGGAGAACATCCATGGGGCCCATCATATACTGGAGCATTCTAAAAGGGGGAAGACAGACACTGGAGCAGCATTTACGGGGACCATTATACAATGGAGCATTATAAATGGTATCCATTATATATGGAGCATTATTTTGGCCCATAAGACACTGGAGCATCATCCATGGGGCCATCATATACTAGAGCATTCTAAATGGGGCAGATCAGACACTGGAGCAGCATCCATGGGGCCCATCATATACATGGAGCATTCTTAAAGTGGAAAATAGACATGGAGCAGCATTTTACGGTACCATTATACACTGGAGCATTATAAATGTGGCCCATTATATATGGAGCATTATTTTGGCCATCATACACTGGAGCATCATCCATGGGGCACATCATATACTGGAGCATTCTAAAAGGGAAATTAGACACTGGAGCAGCATTTACAAGGACCTTATACAATGAGCATTATAACTGTGGACCATTATATAGGATCTAATTTTGGGGACATAAGACACTGGAGCATCATCCATTGGGCCCATCATATACTGGAACATTCTAAATGGGGCAGATCAGACACTGGAGCATCATCCATGGGGCCCATCATATACTGGAGCATTCTAAATGCGGCAGATCAGACACTGGAGCATCATCCATGGGGCCCATCATATACTGGAACATTCTAAATGCGGCAGATCAGACACTGGAGCATCATCCATGGGGCCCATCATATACTGGAACATTCTAAATGCGGCAGATCAGACACTGGAGCAGCATCCATGGGGCCCATCATATACTGGAGAATCATGTGGGGTTCATTATTTATGGGGCATCATATAGGGTATGGAGCATCATATGGGGCACATATGGGGCCTATTCTGTATAGCGCATTATATGGAGCCATTCTGTATGGAGCAATATATGGGGCCCATCAAATACTGTATGGAGCTTTATATGCGACTCATTATACTGTATGGAGCAATATGTGGGGCTCATTCTACTCTATGGGGACCGTCCTATACTTTATGGCACATTATATAGGGACTATCATACACTTGAGCAGTATGTGTAGCTCATCATATACTGTATGGAACATTATATGGGACCAATTATGTATGGAGCAATATATGGGGCTCATTATTCTGTATGGCGCACTATGTGGTGGCCATAATACTGTATGGAGGAATATACTGTCCGGTTTTTGAGCTATTGTAGATTTTAACATAGATATCAGTCATGTCATGTAAGAAGTGAAGTATTTATTATTGTACTATACCTATATTTCTGTGCCGTATTAGAGCATCATGAATTGTGGTTTGTGTTAAAGGGGCCCACTGACACTCTTTGGCCCGGGGCACACGAAAACTGGGAGCCAGCCCTACCCCCCACAAGTTTAGCCAAATAACCCCCAGTTTTCAATAGGTAACTATTATTATAAAGTTAATTAAGGTTGCCAAGCTTAAATCATAAGAATTTTTGTCTTTGCCATTCAAATGGGCACTGTAGGTGTGTTTACTGTCCACCACTCCCTGCGGACTTTGCTTCACTATTGACTTGCATTGAGTTTCGTGTTTCATTCGGACCCCCGACTTTTCCCGTTAGTCGGCTGATTTCATTCGACTCGACCTTTGAGAAAGTCGGGTTTCATAAAACCCGACTCGACCCTAAAAAAGGCAAAGTCGCTCACCTCTAATGCAGACAAGAAGGCCATTTGCACACTGGTATAGCAATAGTCACAGAAGATACCATGTTGCTAGTAAAACCACTGCCTCCATCCGGAGGTAGAACTGCAGGCCTTGACAGAATGCAAGATGTCTGCTCAGCACAAAGCTACGACCAATCTGGAGGGCAACAGACTTCATCACGGATAATGAAATATCTGTCAGACACCACAAAGCCATACAAGAACTGATGGAGTCCTTATTGATGCCAGAAAGAGTTGTGGTAGTAAATGTGAAGGTGCACACTGGAGAAACCTAAAGGGAAGCAGTGGCAACAGACTAGTTGATGCAACAACAAAAAGCAGTAATGATACCACTAGACACAGAAACATTCATCTGCACTCCTTAATGGATCCTGAAACAGAGGAAAGGTGACAACCCTGGAAAAAGATGCTCTGACACTCCAGAAGCCAAAGAAGAGAAGGAGAAATTGACCAAGATGGAGGCACACAGGATGAAGGACGCTGTCAAGATCCGTCTGGGTTGGAGCCGATGTTACTGCAAACACTAGGGAAGCAGAGGCAGGTAGCGTAGTCAGATGGCAGCCGGAGGTCGGTACACAGGAAAGCAGTGTTTGTAGCAATGGATCAGGCGGATAACGTAGTCAGGTGGCAGCTGGAGGTCGGTACACAGGAGAGCAGTGTTTGTAGCAATGGATCAGGCGGAGAGCGTAGTCAGAAGGCAGGCCGAGGTCGGTTCACAGGAGAGCAGTGTTTGTAGCAATGGATCAGGCGGAGAGCGTAGTCAGAAGGCAGGCCCAGGTCGGTTCACAGGAGAGCAGTGTTTGTAGCAATGGATCAGCAGGAAACGCTTGACTAAAGGCTTGAAGCTCAATAATCTCGCAATGACACACCCACAGGGCCAGGTTTATATAGGGTGTGTAATTGGCAATCAGAGGCCCAATCAAAAGAGCACTAGGTGTAGCTAATCAGGAAGAACAGTCAATGGTATCAGGGTTCAGCATGGAACTTTGCAGCCAGCAGAATAGCTCAGATGGTAGAGCTGCTGGCCAGTGGACAAGAGGTACTGGGTTAGACTCCTGACAGACGCCTAAGGATGAACAAAAGAAAAATTTACGTCCTCAGAATAAAACAACCTACTCACTTAATACTGCACATGAAACAGGGGAGCCATAGAGTAAGAGTTTTAGTCTTCCCTTGGGTCGGAGACACACACTAGCAGGTCCAACAAAAATTAGCCCCTTTAAGATCCTATATAGGATTATATTTTCCCACTCTAGTTATCCATATGCAGACTGTTTGTTGTTAAGTTAACTAAAACATGTGGCTAAAATATGTTCTCAAGTTTCATCCATTCCAGATCCAAAGAACCTAGAAGGAGCCCACCAGATCCTCCCGGTGACTGGGTCGTCACCAAGAGGTTCAACAGACGTACACTCGAGCCTAGAGATGACAGCCCGTTCCATGTCTTGTCCCATACCTCAGAAGTCAATGGATCAATGTTTCCCACTGCAAGTAGATGCCCGATCCAGAGGACACACTTCATCCATCTAACACTTATCATTTATCTAGCCCAAGGTGTAGCCAGTCACCAGGGGGTAGTCACTCATGAGGAGGGAATAGTGACCTTCGGTATAATGTCTTCACCTCAAGAGTAACATATCAGTTTCACTGTTGCCTCATAGTAGAATGCCCAGGCTCCATGGCACAGTTTTACATCTAGTTAGAGACACAATTCATCTGTGTCACCGCTGCTGAAACAGTGGAAAGTTCACACTTTGAGTATTGGTCACTTGTTGGGTGGAACACTGGTGAAAGTTACTGGGCATATCAACCAGTCCAGGCTCTGCAACACAGAGACAAATGGTGAACCAGCCTATCAACCCACATAACCCTGACCAAAGCCCCCTTTAAGGGCCAGAGGGGCCTTCTAGGTTCAATATTTCACATCCCTGCCACTCATTGTGCCAAGGAATGATGCATAGTCCGATACTTCACCATTGACAACCCATCAGAGAATGACCAAGGGTTATATATGTACTAGGCTCAAGTACTAAACTTGGGAGGGAGGGGAATGGTTACAAAATAGGTAAATTTTGGTTAAGAAACACATGCCATTGGGGTCTCACAGGGATGACCTGATGAATTCAAAGCCAGAAACAAGCTAGAAGTTGGATTTGAATCCATCATTCCCATGATTGGGATAGGCAAGAATGCAAAATGGATAAACTACCTATTCTATAATCAACAATGGATTACAAAAAACACTGGGGATGCCATAAAGGGACTTATTAACCCATTACTGCTGTTACCAGAACTTAGGAAGAGATTGTGCTGAAGTGATTGTGTAGGAAAGGGTGAATTTGATCTCCTTTATGTTGCAGCCTGCAACTCATACCAAACCCATTCTCAGGACTAATAATATTATTTTTGCTCTTAATCCTGCAAATTGTTTTGAGCGGGTAAATGTTATACACCATTTTTACTGCAGCATTTGTTCCTGAAAAGCATACAGCCAGACTTATTTGGATCTCAATAGCATCACTATATTGCTTCTGCTGTGTAACCAGTCCATCTGAGGTGTGTAAATTTTCCTGCAATAGTAATACTGCAGTTTTTTTCAGCAGTGAATTTTTATATGGTATTTATTGTGCTCCAGTTGTGCAAGAAAACAAAAAAATAACTGTTGGTTAGTTAGAAATAGCATTGCTAAATTGATACTACAGCTTAAGAAGTCTATCTGTGGTGGGTCAATTTTTCTGCAATTGTAATATTGCAATTTTTTTCTGCAGTGAAATTTTATACAGCATTTATCATGCCCCTGTTGGACATCAAAGCAAAAAAAACTTGTTTGGTCTGAAATAGCATTGCTATATTGATACTGCAGTGCAAGAAGTCCATCTGAAGTGGGCAAATCTTCCTGCAATTGTTTTACTGAAATTTTTTTCAGCAGTGAAAATTGATATGGCATCTATCTTGCTACAATTGTGCATCAAAGCAAAAAAAAAGCTTGGTTAGTTAGAAATAGCACTGCTACATTGATACTGCAGTGTAAGAAGTCCGTCTGAGGTGGGCCAATTTTTTGCGATTGTAATACTGCAATTTTTTTCAGCAGTGAAATTTTATATGGCATTTATTGTGCTTCAGTTGTGCTCAAAGCAAAAAAAGAAGAAACTTGGTTGGATACAAATAGCATTGCTATATTCATACTGAAGTGGATCCGAAGTGGTTAAATTTTCCTGAGATAGCAATGCTGCAATTTTTTTCAGCAGTGACATTTTATTCAGCATTTATCATGCTCCAGTTGGGCACCAAAACAAAAAAAATATTGATACTGCAGCGATAGAAGTCTAACTGAGGTGGGCCAAATTTCCTGAGATTGTGATACTGAAATTTTTTGGGCTGAGAAATTTTATATGGCATTTTATGACCTAGACACTGCACCATCATCACATCATACATGTACAGCTGGTGCTAAGCACTTGGTTGCGCTGAAGTACTGAACAAATACCGTGCTCATGCACAGGGATTAGGAGACAGTAGTGCAGAACTCACCGCCAAGGTTTCTTTGATTACCAATACTTTGCAAAATTACATACAATTAAGTCACATTAAAGTTCCAACATGGGTTGTTCTGATCCCATCAGACAAAGTATGATAAAATGTATCTGGTCCATGGCAATGCCTATCACAACCAACTAAATAGACCAGTTTTACATGAGTCTAATACAGATATATTTCTGAAAGTTCTGGTCAAATCACAGGTTGAATGACTTTGCAGACAGCGTGATACATCCTAATGTTCAAGTTATTATCTGCGTTTTGGCGTGGACATGTGGACATAATATGAGAACAGAAATGGGTCCCTATTCAATGCAGGGCAAAATGGCCTAATTCTCATTTATCTTGTAAGTTATCTTCCGGCTTCAGTATTAATTTTATTTTAATTATGTGTACCTAATAATCTTATTAGTATTATGATACATTAAAGATTATGCATGCATTGTGAAGCTAGAATATTGTCTCTTGGCATGTGGTCATGTTAGGATAGGTAGTAAATGAAGCATAATAATGTGATCATGGACACACTATCAATTACTGTTTATCTACGAGAATCTATCATTTTAGCTATTAGCATTTGTAATCAATTTAAATGGTTGTTGAAATAATCTGCAGAACACACTTGCTGATGATAAAGGAGATTTGTTACCTTGCCAACTTAGCAATTACCGTATAAGGCTTTTCTTCTACACTGTATTGACTTTGCACTATTGAAAAATGTCATTAATTTGTGTAAAATATCTCCACGGTATCATAATTTCCAGGACTATATAGATTGTGACTCTAAGGTTTTTGTGTATTTATTACTTGGTTAAGAAAGCTTCAGAATTGGCTCCTCGCTGTGGTATACTGGCTTTCTAACTTTACTTTTATCAGTAACACATTTTTGCTTGCTTGTGTGCATGAGAAAGCACCACATGTGAACACTTGCTATACAGCCAACACTATTGTTAGAAGTGCATATTGATGATCATAACAGGTACAGTGTTCTTTGATTTAATTTTTTAACTTGAACTCTCAGTACTTTGTGAATGTTAGTTTGTTCTGTCGAACGTTCTTTTGCATTCTGTTTAGTTTGGCTGCCCCAAAGTAAACAAGTGGCCACTCTGCGTCAGTGCAGCAAAATCCAGGGCTAACATCACTAACTGGTCCCAAATTCTCAATTTTTCCATACCCTTTACATGTACAAAACATTTCTTAGCAGGCTATGTAAATCAGCAATCATTTTGAAAATTCTCTAGATAATTTGCTAAAACAAAGAAAGAGAAAGCGCTCCATATGAAGGTCCCTATGGTCAGAAGTGTAGGGGAAGAGGAGGGAAGGAAAGTGCCGCACTCACTTCTGATGGTTGTACTTGCTCAGGCACAACGCTGTCTACAGCAATCGGTTGTCTGTTGGTGATCCTGGAGCACTGCTGCACTTTCCACCCACTCCAAAGCCGAGGTCAGGGTTGTAATCAAGAGGAAAGAAAGTGGTGAATAGAGCAGATAAAATCAAGGTGCTGCATTCCGGTGGTTGTGCTGATTCAGGCACAACCCTGTCTGTTGCAGTAAACTGGTCTGGATGTTGCAATGCATGTATAAAGATCAGTCAGACCTGATGAAGGATGACAGTTTATTGAATGCACTACGCGTTTCAGGGACTGTCCGTCCCTTTCATTAGGTGAGTATAGACACTTAAGCGCCACTATATATACACACACCAGTATTACATTAATTCATTAATTGATGAAACTGCATATACAATTAGAACAAGAAAAGGACCATGTGAGATGTTAAAAAGGAGTAATAGGGCATATAACCTCTCCTCCTATAAATTTATTATCTCCATAAAAGAGTAAAAAAGGACAATAATTCGTACATATAAATAAGAGTATATGGTAAAAAGTATATATACAGCTCTGGCAAAAATTAAGAGATCACCACATCAAAACCCTGTCATGGGCAGTCCATTCTCCAGACCTAAACCCTATTGAAAACCTCTGGAATGTAATCAAGAGGATGATGGATAGTCACAAGCCAACAAACAACGAAGAACTGTCTACATTTTTAGTTCCAGAAGCAGTGAGAAAGACTGGTGGCAAGCATGCCAAAACGTATGAAAGCTGTGATTAAAAATCATGGTTATTCCACAAATATTGACTTCTGAACTCTTCCTGAGTTAAAACATTAGTATTGTTGTTTCTAAATGATTATGAACTTGTTTTCTTTGCATTATTTGAGGTATGAAAGCACTGTTTTTTTTTTTATTTCGAGTCTAGTGTTGAGCGATACGATACTGCAAATATCGGGTATCGGCCGATATTAGCTGTATCGGGCTTTCGATTCTGAGTACCGATATTTTCGTCATATCGGATACCGGAATCGGATTTGTCACTGTCACTGTGAGTGTCCGTCGGTCGGGTCTGTCAGGAGTCAGCGGCACTTACCTGGCAGAAGATCTCCGGCGGTCACGTCCTGGACTGCTTGATGGCAGCCATTATCTTCTCCCTGGCGGTCACATGCAGTTTTTCGCGATAACTGCAGTGACTGCAGGGTAATCCCGGCCGTAAACCAGTCCGATGACGTCACCGCCGGGGAAGCAGGTAATCAGCTGTGCTGCGCCGGGATGACAGGCTCTGCCTGCCTGTCTGCCTCTGATGTCATTCTGATGTAGCAGAGCTGGATCGTCGTGGGACACTCGTTACTATGGACTGCGTCGGACAGGTGGTATACTGCTGTTTTTTTTTTTCATTTTTTTACAGGAGATCGATGGCGTCGCAGGATGAGACTGTAATAAAAGTAATGAAAACTGTGTTGTTTTTTTTATTAAATTAAAAAACTTTTTTATGAACATTCACCCGTCCGGGTACATCGACAATTTAACTATTTACATACAGGGACCCTGTCCGGGTTATTTATAATTCTTTGGCAGGGGTGTTCCAGGTACCACCTGGTACTGTTCTGATGCTTGCCAAACATCCGAGACACCAAGGACCACCAGGACCTGATGACGTCTTGTGGCCTGTACAGTCAAGTCGTGACCCGCTATCTGTGTCTGTGTGGCCATCTCTTTCATCTCCCTCCGGGTCTGGAGCCCTATGTCCCGGACTGAACGAACCCCAGGGGGCCTAACAGGCGCCGGGTACGGGCCAGCTATCATTATCATGTCCATAGCTGGGGCTGCTGAGGAGACCACTGAGGGAGGCTGGGGAGATTTACGGCGTGGGGTGGGCACTTGTGCAGAGGCCTGGATGTGGGAGGCTGAAGGCTCCGAGGGTCTCACAGGTTCCTGACACTCTGGGGACCAGGGGTCGCACCTGGTGACATTTAGGGCATACCATCCATTGTAACCCCAGTGTCGGGTGTAAGTTACCAAGTCTCCTGGCAACAGGTCCCTCCCCGGGTGTCCTTCTGGGAGGTGAGTCTCCACGTCCCGCCGGGTCACAAACACTTCTAAATAAATTCCAGGCTCCTGGATGAAGCCCCAACCAGCTTTCAATTTAAAGCTCCGTACTGCACCCTTACGCCGCGGCTCCCTCACCGTACTTTTATCTTTTCTCATCCGGTCCTTATCTGCCCGGTCCTTCTCGATGTGACGTTGGCGAAGCTTCTGGGATTCGCGCTGCTCCCTTTGTCGCTCGGCTTCTCTCTCCCGACGTCTCCACTCTTCCTCCTGACGCCGGTTGTAATTCTCCTCCACCAGCATCTCCATGTCTCCACCATCAAACTGCAGCTTACGATGTCCGGTTTGCGGCAGCTCTCCTGGCGTCCGACAGTCCTGGCGGCGCTCACCTGCGGAGGAAGCAGCCGGCTCTGGAACAGATGACAGTCGGGGCTCCGGTACAGACAGGTAGACCTCTGGTGCCTGCGTGGCCTCCTCCATGAGGACGGGTGTCGCTTCTTCTGTCTCAGCGACGGGGGCAGACAGCGGGATCTGGGGTGCTGCCGGTGCAGCGTTTTTTGCAGGAACGGGTGCCTCCACTGAGACAACGTCAACCGGATCACATTGCAAGGGCTGGGATGCCCGCACGGACTCCTCTACTAGAACGGGTGCCTCACCTTCCGGTACAGACACTTCAGGTAAGAGGGATTGGCGCCGCTCCAAGTTTAGTTTTAGGGCACGCCAGCTGGCTTCCATCCTGGCGACCTCCTCCCGGTGCCGGGCCAGGCCTCTTAGGGTATCCTCCGCTTCTTGCAGCGTAGGAGGGTTTCCAGGCCGGGTGCCCAACGGTGGTTCCGTGGCGATCGGGTCGCTTCGTTGGGGGGAGAGCTCTGACTGCTCCATCCCTTCACACTTCTGCTCGTGTCCATTAGCCATCTCTGCCAAGTCACATGTGTCATTAGCATCTGGAGAGGGCCCCTCTTTTGTAGTGAGGCGGGACCTTCGTGTTAGTTTCCGCACACTGAGGAGGATGAGGAGGCGGAACTCAAGAGCTGTGGGGCACGATCTTACATTGAAGTACCATTTAGAGTGGTCGGCCATCGTTTTCACGCCACTGAGTGAGTGTACACCCACGAAGAGCACGCCCTTCTTCTTCACCAGTGCCTCGTCGTGACGCAGATATGGCGGAAAAATGGCAAATATATTCTCTGATGATTTTAGCAATTCTCAAGCACAAAACCAGTTCAATTCAGGCACACAGGACTCGCTTATAGCGAGCTACAGAATCCTGTTCGTGACGCCCAAGTTGAGTCGCACAGAGCCAGAGGTTTTGGGGGTACTCGGCACCGAGCCCGTCGACTTCTATGGGGTATGTCACGGCTTTACCCGGCAATTGAATCAGAGTCTATTTTACTATGTAGAAGTGTATAAACTATAAATATATTGTAAGCTTTTCAGGGATATAGCTCTGAGATCGCCGTCCGGGTAGACGGAGTGGCACAGAAACAGTTCATTCAGACAGCAGTTCTGGTGAAAACTGGCCGCAACCAGCTTTATTAAAGTCCACAGCAAACAGATAAAAACAAATCATAAACATAAGACCTGGGCTTGTCCAGCCACTTACTGCACTTAGATAGATTTCCCTATCTATCCGGGTCCCGACTCTAACAGCCAGGGCCAAAACAACACATATGTTCAGCATTTACCAGCATGGAGGTTCACAGAGTCTCCTCCTTGTGTCTGAAGGCACCTTCAACGTCCAGACTTGAGAGAGCTCCCCTCCTATTCAGCAGCTATCCGCATGGATTCTCACAGAGACTACTCCTGTGTCCGGGGTACATCGAGCACCCAGACTGAGACAGCTCATACTCCTGGAGACACCTTCTGTGCCTGGACCCCTCCTGTGTCCAGACTAAGTGAGCTCTCTGTCTGTGTTTGCAGACACCTACTTCTGGTCTCCTAATTAACACCTGAGTAGTTTCAGGCCTGAGCTGCAAGTGTGTAATGAATGTAAGGTGTAGTGACCTTTCTCTACCACTAGGTTTACAAAGCCATACATTTCCTTTATACCAGTCAGCAAAGTACCTAGGTGAAATGTACACCCCATTCATCACACATACCCTCACTGTCTCACAATATGTATATATACAGTCATGGCCAAAAGTTTTGAGAATGACACAAATATTATATTTTCACATGATCTGCTGCCCTCTGGTTTTTATGTGTGTTTGACAGATGTTTTTATCACAGACAGAAATATAATAATTGCAAACATATGAGTAACAAAAGCTTATATTGACAGTTAGAATGAGTTAATGCAGCAAGACAATATTTGCAGTGTTGACCCTTCTTCTTCAGGACCTCTGCAATTCTCCCTGGCATGCTCGCAATCAACTTCTGGACCAAATCCTGACTGATAGCAGTCCATTCTTGCACAATCAATGCTTTCATTTTGTCAGAATTTTTAGGTTTTTGTTTGTCCACCCGTCTCTTGATGATTGACCACAAGTTCTCAATGGGATTAAGATCTGGGGAGTTTCCAGGCCATGGACCCAAAATCTCTATGTTTTGTTCCCTGAGCCATTTAGTTATCACCTTTGCTTTATGGCAAGGTGCTCCATCATGCTGGAAAAGGCATTGTTGATCGCCAAACTGCTCTTGGAGGGTTGGGAGAAGTTGCTCTTGGAGGACATTCTGGTACCATTCTTTATTCATGGCTGTGTTTTTAGGCAAGACTGTGAGAGAGCCGATTCCCTTGGCTGAGAAGCAACCCCACACATGAATGGTTTCAGGATGCTTAACAGTTGGCATGAGACAAGACTGGTGGTAGCGCTCACCTTGTCTTCTCCGAATGAGGCGTTTTCCTGATGTCCCAAACAATCGAAAAGGGGATTCATCAGAGAAAATAACTTTACCTCAGTCCTCAGCAGTCCACTGCCTGTACCTTTTCCAGAATATCAGTCTGTCCATGATGTTTTTTCTGGAGAGAAGTTGCTTCTTTGCTGCCCTCCTTGAGACCAGGCCTTGCTCCAAGAGTCTCCGCCTCACAGTGCGTGCAGATGCACTCACACCTGCCTGCTGCCATTCCTGAGCAAGCTCTGCACTGCTGGTAGCCCGTTCCCGCAGCTGAAACACTTTTAAGAGATGCTCCTGGCGCTTGCTGGTCTTTCTTGGGTGCCCTGAAGCCTTTTTGGCAACAATGGAACCTCTCTCCTTGAAGTTCTTGATGATGCGATAGATTGTTGACTGAGGTGCAATCTTTCTAGCTGCGATACTCTTCCTTGTTAGACCATTTTTGTGCATTGCAATGATGACTGCACGTGTTTCTTTAGAGATAACCATGGTTAACAGAAGAGAAACAATGATGCCAAGCACCAGCCTCCTTTTAAAGTGTCCAGTGGTGTCATTCTTACTTAATCATGACAGACTGATCTCCAGCCATGTCCTCATCAACACCCACACCTGTGTTAATGGAGCAATCACTGAAAAGAGTTTAGCTGGTCCTTTTAAGGCAGGGCTGCAATTATGTTGAAATGTGTTTTGGGGGATAAAGTTCATTTTCTAGCCAAATATTGACTTTGCAAGTAATTGCTGTTAAACTGATCACTCTTTATAACATTCTGGAGTATATGCAAATTGCCATTAGAAAAAGTGAAGCAGTAGACTTTGTAAAAATTAATATTTGTGTCATTCTCAAAACTTTTGGCCATGACTGTATATGTCACAATTAGTGTTGAGCGATACGATATCCAAGTATCGGGTATCGGCCGATATTAGCTCTATCGGCCTTTCGATACTTAGTTCCGATATTTTCGTCTTATCGGATACCGGAATCGGGATTGTCACTGTCACTGTCAGTGTCCGTCGGTCGGGTCTGTCAGGAGTCAGCGGCACTTACCTGGCAGAAGATCTCCGGCGGTCACGGGTTGGACTGCTTCATGGCCGCCATCATCTTTCCCCGGCGGTCACATGCAGTTTCTCGCGATAACTGCAGTGACTGCTGGGTAATCCCGGCCGTAAAGCAGTCAGTCCGATGACGTCACCGCCGGGGAAGCAGGTAATCAGCTGTGCTGCGTTGCGATGACAGGCTCTGCCTGTCATTGCGATGTAGCAGAGCTGGATCGTCGTGGGACTGTCGTTACTATGGACTGCGTCGGACAGGTGGTATACTGTTGGTTTTTTTTTTTTTTTTTTTTACAGGAGATCGATGGCGTCGCAGGAATGAGTATAATAAAAGAAATGAAAACTGTGTTGTCTCTTTTATTTCATTAAAAGACTTTTTTCTTGCTTTGTCTTTTTTTTATACATTTAATAACTTTGGGATTAATAATGGATCGGTGTCTTATTGACACCTCTCCATTATTAACCGTGCTTATTGTCACCGTGCAATCAACGGTGACATTAACCCCTTATTACCCCACTTGCCACCGCTACAGGGCAGTGGGAAGAGCCGGGTAAAGTGCCACAATTGGCACATCTTTTGATGCGCCAAATGTGGGGCTGCTGTAGCCTGGTATTATCAGGCTGTTGAGGGCCAAAATCCATGGGCCTTGACAGTCTTTTAATACCAGGCCGCAGCAGTCTGCATTTTACTTGGCTGGTTAACAAAAATAGGGGGACCCCTACGCCGTTTTTTTTTCGAGGGGATCCCCTATTTTTGTTAACCAGCCAAGCTAAGCAGACTCCTGTGGCCTGGTATTATCAGGCTTGCAAGGTCCATGGATATTGGATCCTTACCAGCCTGAAAAACCAGGCCTCAGCGGTCTGCTTCATCTGGCTGGTTAACAAAAATAGGGGGGACCCCACGCCAATTTTTTTCGAGGGGATCCCCTATTTTTGTTAATCAGCCAAGATATGCAGACTGCTGTGGCCTGGTATTATCAGGCTGGAAAGGTCCATGGATCTTGGCTCCTTAACAGCCTGAAAATCCAGGCCTCAGCGGTCTGCTTCATCTGGCTGGTTAACAAAAATAGGGGGATCCCACGCCAATTTTTTTCGAGGGGATCCCCTATTTTTGTTAATCAGTTCCCTCTGACGTCACTGATTGTGTCCCTGGCTGACCTGAAGTGAAAGTGGAAAGCAATCAATTAAGCTTTCCACTTCCTCTCCTGTCAGCCAGGAGAGGAACTCATTCATTTGGGGGTTTACTGTGAGGCTGCAGCATTAACTGCGGTCCCTGCAGTAAACATTAACCCTTTCTGAAGGATTACACCGTGGGACCTGACTGTGCATGGGATAGGTAAGAATAATTTTGCTTTTTTATTTTATTTTTATTACAGGAAATGGTTTTTGCAGTCAAATAAAAGATGGTCAAAAACATGTGTCTTTATTTCATTAAAATGATTTTTAATTAAAGTGTGTGTGTTTTATTTTTATTTCATGCAATAGGATTAATAATTGATAGTTGTCTAATTGACAGCTCTCAATTATTAACCTGGCTTAAGGTCACCTTTCAATTGCAATGTGGCTTTAACCCCATATTAACCCATTCGCCACCGCTACAGGGCAATGGGAATAGACGGGCAAAGTGCCAGAAAGGGCGAATCTAATTATAGATTTGTCTTTCCTGGGGTGTCTGGGGGCAGATGTTAGTAGCCAGGGGGGGCCAAAAATAATGGTCCCTCTCTGGGCTATTATTATCTGCCCCCATTCGCTGGCTTTGTCTGTCTGGTTGCGAAAATAGGGCGGGAGCCCACGCATTTTTTTTAAACAATTTTACACCTCATATATATATATATATATATATACATGTCATTGAATTTGTGACACATATATATATATTTATATTTATAGTTCATACACTTCTACATAGTATAATAGCCGCTAATTCAATTGACGGCTTTTGTGAAAATGCAGAACCTGACATGAAATGACACTTGGTGTACATAGGGTTAACCATGTCTTTTCATGTCCTTTGCTATCTGATTTGCACAAACAATTACATCAGTCTATGTGTGCAAAATTTCACACCTGTAGGGGTTAATTAAAGGTGTAAATTCGTAGCAAAAAAGTCCGTTTTTTTTACAACGAATTTACACCTTTAATTAACCCCTACAGGTGTGAAATTTTGCACACATAGACTGATGTAATTGTTTGTACAAATCAGATTGCAAACAACATGAAAAGACATGGTTAACCCTATGTACACCAAGTGTCATTTCATGTCGGGTGCTTCTGTCTTTTCACAGAAGCCGGCTTTACCCGGCAATTGAATCAGAGGATATTTTAGTATGTAGAAGTGTATAAACTATACATATATGTATATATATATATATGTCACAATGACATGTATATATATATATATATATTATTCTATGTGTGTATATTTAGTGTTTACAAGGAAATAAAGGTTTTTTTTAGTTGCGATATTTTGTTCCCATAGACTTACATGGGACTTCCGGTATCGGAATCGGATATCGACGATATTTATGATATCGGCGATACCATTCCGATCCGATATTTTTAGATATCGAGCAGTATCGCTCAACACTAGTCACAATGACATGTATATATATATATATATATATATATATATATGTATTCTATGTGTGTATATTTTGTGTTTACAACGAAAGAAAGTGTTTTTTTAGTTGCGATATTTGTTCCCATAGACTTACATGGGACTTCCGGTATCGGAATCGGATATCGACGATATTTATTGATATCGGCGATACCATTCCGATCCGATATTTTTAGATATCGAGCAGTATCGCTCAACACTAATTTCCACCATTTCTCCTTTTCAGAAAAAAAAATAAAAATATTGTTTGGAATTTCGGAGACATGTTGTCAGAAGTTTGTAGACTAAAAGAACAATTTACATTTTACTCAAAAATATACCTACAGTGGTGGCCAAAAGTATTGGCACCCCTTCAATTCTGTCAGATAATACTCAGTTTCTTCCTGAAAATGATTGCAATCACAAATTATTTGCTATTTTTATCTTCATTTAATTTGCTTGCAAGGAAAAAACACAAAAGAGAATGAAGCAAAATGCAAATCCTTGATCATTTCACACAAAACTCCAAAAATGGGCCAGACAAAAGTATTGGCACCCTCAGCCTAATACTTGGTTGCACAAGCTTTAGCCAAAATAACTGCGAACAACCGCTTCCGGTAACCATCAATGAGTTCCTTACATTGCTCTGCTGGAATTGTAGACCATTCTTCTTTGGCAAACTGCTCCAGGTCCCTGATATTTGAAGGGTGCCTTCTCCAAACTGCCCTTTTGAAATCTCTCCACAGGTGTTCTATGGGATTCAGGTCTGGACTCATTGCTGGCCACCTTAGAAGTCTCCAGTGCTTTCTCTCAAACCATTTTATAGCGCTTTTGGAAGTGTTTTGGGTCATTGTCCTGCTGGAAGACCCATGACCTCTGAGGGAGACCCAGCTTTCTCACACTGGGCCCTACATTATGCTGCAAAATTTGTTAATGCCATGAACACGGTCAAGCAGTCCAGTGCCAGAGGCAGCAAAGCAACCCCAAAACATCAGGGAACCTCCGCCATGTTTGACTGTAGGGACCGTGCTCTTTTCTTTGAATGCCTCTTTTTTTTTCCTGTACACTCTATGTTGATGGTTTTTCCCAAAAGGCTCGACTTTTGTCTCATCTGACCAGAGAACATTCTTCCAAAACGTTTTCGGCTTTCTCAGGTAAGTTTTGGCAAACTCCAGCCTGGCTTTTTTATGTCTCGGGGTAAAAAGTGGGGTCTTCCTGGGTATCCTACCATACAGTCCCTTTTCATTCAGATGCCGACGGATAGTACAGGTTGACACTGTTGTACCCTCGGACTGCAGGGCAGCTTGAACTTGTTTGGATGTTAGTCGAGCTTCTTTATCCACCTTCCGCACAATCTTGCGTTGAAATCTCTCGTCAATTTTTCTTTTCCTTCCACATCTAGGGAGGTTAGCCACAGTGCCATGGGCTTTAAACTTCTTGATGACACTGCGCACGGAAGACACAGGAAAATTCAGGTCTTTGGAGTTGGACTTGTAGCCTTGAGATTGCTCATGCTTCCTCACAATTTGGTTTCTCAAGTCCTCAGACAGTTCTTTGTTCTTCTTTCTTTTCTCCATGCTCAATGTGGTACACACAAGGACACAGGACAGAGGTTGAGTCAACTTTAATCCATGTTAACTGGCTGCAGGTGTGATTTAGTTATTGCCAACACTTGTTAGGTGCCACAGGTAAGTTACAGGTGCTGGTGATTACATGAATTAGAGAAGCATCACATGATTTTTAAAACAGTGCCAATACTTTTGTCCACCCCCTTTTTTAGGTTTGGTGTGGAATTATATCCAATTTGGCTTTAGGTCAATTCTTTTTGTGTTTTTTTTCATTGAAGACTAATTAAATGAAGATAATAATACCAAAGAATTTGTGTTTGCAATCATTTTCAGGAAGAAACTGAGTATTATCTGCTCAACCCTCTTCCTCCAAAACCAAATTCTCCACCTTGACAGAAGATCAGCTTTCCACCCTCCTATCAAGATCAACCTCACCACTTGCATGCTTGACCCACTCCCATCCCACCTCATCCCTAGCCTCGCCACCGTCTTCACCCCTACTCTAACACACCTCTTCAACCTCTCACTTACAAATGGTGTCTTCCCCTCATCCTTCAAACATGCCTCGATCACACCCATTCTCAAAATGACCTCCCTTGACCCATCCTCTGTGTCTAGCTATCGCCCGATATCTCTTCTCCCTTATGCCTCAAAACTACTGGAACAGCATGTCCATCTTGAACTGTCCTCCCACCTCTCCTCCTGCTCCCTCTTTGACTGCTTACAATCAGGCTTCCGACTACATCACTCAACTGAAACTGCCCTAACTAAAGTCACCAACGACCTACTAACCGCCAAGAGCAAGTGTCACTACTCTGTCCTCCTTCTCCTGGACCTGTCTTCTGCCTTCGACACTGTGGACCATTCCCTCCTGTTACAGATTCTCTCATCTCTTGGCATCACAGGCTTGGCCCTATCCTGGATATCATCATATCTAACAAACCGAACATTCAGTGTCTCCCTCTCCCACACCACCTCCTCACCTCGCCCCCTGTCTGTCAGTGTTCCCCAAGGCTCAGTTCTTGGACCCCTACTCTTCTCCATCTACACCCTCGGCCTGGGACAGCTCATAGAATCCCATGGTCTTCAGTATCATCTCTACGCCGACGACACGCAGATCTACCTATCTGGACCTGACCTCACCTCCTTACTGACCAAAATCCCACACTGTCTGTCTGCTATTTCTGCTTTCTTCTCTGCTCACTTTCTAAAACTGAACATGGACAAAACAGAATTCATCATCTTTCCCCATCTCACTCTACCCCCCCACCAGACCTGTCCATTAACGTCAATGGCTGCTCACTTTCCCCAGTCCTGCATGCTCGGTGCCTCGGAGTGATCCTCGACTCTGCCCTCTCTTTCAAGCCACATGTCCAAACCCTAGCTTCCTCCTGCCGTCTCAAACTCAAAAATATTTCCCGGATCCGTGCATTCCTTGACCATGAAAGTACAAAAACACTAGTGCATGCCCTCATCATCTCCCGCCTCGACTACTGCAACCTCCTACTCTCTGGCCTTCCCTCTAGCACTCTGGCACCACTCCAATCCATCCTGCACTCTAATGCACGACTAATACACTTGTCTCCCCGTTATTCCCCAGCCTCTCCTCTCTGCCAAGCCCTTCATTGGCTTCCTATCGTTCAGAGGCTCCAGTTCAAAACCCTAACCATGACCTACAAAGCCATCCACAATTTGTCTCCTCCATACATCTGTGACATAGTCTCCCGGTACATACCCACACGCAACCTTCGATCCTCTCAAGATCTCCTCCTCTACTCCCCTGTTATCTCTTCTTCCCACAACCGCATACAAAGCTTCTCCCGTGCCTCTCCCATACTCTGGAACTCTCTACCCCAACACATCAGACTCGCGCCTACCATGGAAACCTTCAAAAAGAACCTGAAGACCCACCTCTTCCGACAAGCCTACAACCTGCAGTGATCATCAGTCTACTGAACCACTGCACGACCAGCTCTACCCTCTCCTAGTGTATCCTCACCCATCCCTGTAGACTGTGAGCCCTTGCGGGCAGGGTCCTCTCTGCTTCTGTACTTGTGTGTGCCTTGTATTGCTCATGTTTACTGTACTTGTCTATATTTGCCCCTCTTCACATGTAAAGCGCCATGGAATAAATGGCGCTATAAAAATCTATAATAATAATATAATAATAATAATAATTATCTGACAGAAGTGCAGGGGTGCCAATACTTTTGGCCACCACTGTATAAAGAGAAAAATCATACAAACTGAACATTTGAAAGTGGTCTCATAATTTTTGCCAGGGCTGTAGATATATATATATCTATAGATATATAGATATATATATATATCTATATATACCGTATTTTTCGGACTATAAGACGCACTTTTTCGCAAAAAAAATTGTGAGGAAAATGGGGGGTGCGTCTTATAGCCCGAACGCAGGCTTACCGGGAGGTTGTGACAGTTTTGTGGCGGTGGCAGAGGTGCGGCATTGCAGAGGCGCGGTGGGCGGCGTGCACCTGAGCAGGGTCCCTTCCTCAGGTGAGGTGACGTCGTGGCACGGTGTCCACGGAGAGCAGAGAGGAGAACAGAGCCGGGATTTCGGTGGTGGCGGCCATCTTCCTGAGGCAGCACATGCACAGATAGAGTACTCTGCTTCCTGTGGCTTCAGGAAAATGTCAGCGGGAGTCCACGCGTGCGCAGATAGAGATCACGGCGGCCATTATCATGAAGCCTAGTTTCTGCCTTAGATGCTATTGTGCTATTCTGCTATCCAGCAGATGTACCACCACCACCATCAGTACCAGCTGCCCCCCCCCCCCGCCCACGTCCGCGGCCTCTTTCACCATACTTCCTCATGTTTGGGAAAATGTACCAAAAATACCAGCAGATATATGGTACTGTATGAGGAGCGTACAGCTGTATACGGTGTACGGGAAAATTTCAATCTCCGTATATATTTCCGGAGTCACACACAGACGCTCACTCAGTATGGATTTGACCGTAATACAAAGAGCAGATATACGGTACTGTTTCAGAAGCGGACAGGTGTATACGGTGTACGGGAAAATTTTAATCTCCGTATATATTTTCGGAGTCACACACAGACGCTCACTCAGTATGGATTTGACCGTAATACAAAGAGCAGATATACGGTACTGTATCAGAAGCGGACAGGTATATACGGTGTACGAGAAAATATCAATCTCCGTATATATTTTCGGAGTCACACACAGACGCTCACTCAGTATGGATTTGACCGTAATACAAAGAGCAGATATACGGTACTGTATCAGAAGCGGACAGGTGTATACGGTGTACGGGAAAATTTCAATCTCAGTATATATTTCCAGAGTAACACACAGATAGTCAGCATGTATTTGTCCGTGATACCAGCCGGTACACGGTAGTGTGTGAGGAGCGTACAGCTCTATACGGTGTGGGAAAGAATGAACGCTCGGTAACTGTGCAGAAAAAATGAATAAAAAATATTAGTGCTGTGTAAAAAGCAGTCTGCACAGCAGTGTACACACAGCAATACAGTTATCAGGCAGCCTAATAACCAGCGCTGCTGCACACAAGAAAATCCTCCCCGTCACTGCACACTAACTGTACAGCACAATTGCTATCAGCACAAGCACATAAGAACTCATCTTTCCAGCCCTAACGCTCTCCCTACTGATAAACAGCAAGCAACCTCTCCCTACTGTTGAGATCGGCAGAAGTAAAATGGAGGTCGGCGGTCAGAGCTTTTATAGACACTATGACACCCCCCAAAGCAAGCCAATCACTGCAATGCCCTTCTCTAAGATGATGGTGGATGCTGCCCATGTCATCTCATTGCCCACAGAGTGCGTAATTGCTCATTGGCTGAAAGAAGGCGCCTGAAAGCATTCTGGGAAAATCGACTTTGGCGCTCGGTTCGGCGACTGCATGGCCGACTGCATGCTATGGTCGTGTTCCAGCCAACGAAACCCGACTTTGGCAAAAGTCGGCGACTTCTGAATCTGACCGACCTGTTTCGCTCAACTCTAATGGTTACATCACAAAGGATTTTAAAGAGGATTGGCACGTAATATATCTCGGTATAGTCAGTTACATTTAGAATAGTTGTGTTTTTATTGAGGATGTCTGTGAATATGTGTTTACATGGATTTCTTAGTTAAGTATTACATTTACTATTTTTAACGTCCCTAGGCCACATTCACATAGGACCATAGAGACAATTTGGTTAAATTATTATGAAAAAATAATTATGACCTCAAATGTAAATAATGGTCCAAAGTGAGTACAGCACACAAACACTTTTTATATGTACTGTGTTAACTAAGTACCTTATATTTTAATGTGTGTAGCAATACTGGAGTTCATGTATTTATTAATCACAGTGTGCTGACACATAGAGTATGTATATGTTTGTATATTTATTACATTGTTTTTGTGCAGCTGTATATTAACTTAATAATAAAGATGGGCAGGCCTTATTGATTGCTTTATTTTCTGCTTTTTTGAAAGGACAATGTAATGTCTAAAATTCTTTTGATGATGCTTTCATATTTTAGAAATTGTACTTGGCTTTTAAAAATCTTGAAATTAATATGGTGAAATAGTTTTAAGTCTGCTGTATTTCTTGATTTGTGATGTCTACATATTGAACCAACAAGAGCTTGTTTTCCATGCTGAAGATTTCTGAAGCCAGTTTAAGCTACTTTTTCAATATATGGAGAGAGCCCAGCAGCTGAGCTGAGTCAGCTCTATGAAGGTCAGATGCCAACTTTGCTGTACAGTGAGCACTTGCCTCTTACAGCGATTGTTTAACAAATTAAAAATCACTGTTAATCTATGATATTCAAATGGTAAACTCCTTGAAGGTCATCCATCGGTCCCAACATGATTGAATATCTGGTTGCCAATAGGTTACCATGGCAAGCAGGGACCACTGAAGGCCCCTACACCTTTGTACTTCTATGAAGCTCAGCAAGCGATAAGAGATCATACATTTTCTTAAATACTGAAACACAAAGGTATTACAGTATGTAGTACATATGATCAATCAGTCGGAGGTTTAAGTCCTCTATGTAGACAAAAAAACTCTTTCCAATAAAAAAAAAACATTTATTGGGTACTGCAATACATTAAAGTGTGTAAGAAGATGAGCGGATACAGGGTCAGTGGTTTCCAGTGCCCTTTAAGGCCGAACTATTGGGACTGTCACCACTGTTGCCGGGGGAAGGTTCTTCTGAGAGGGAGGACCTTTGCACTGGACAGCAGGCGGCATGGGGGAGATTAAAGAGACTGAGAGAGGGAACGGGATTGACTTGGCGAGAAAGTGACAGGAGAACCAGGAGAAGGTTGACTCCCTCCCCATTACTCCGACTGGTAACTCCACGTCATCCATCCTCCAGCATTCTGACTGTCAAATTTACTGTGTCCTGACTGAACTGTCCTCGGACCCTTCCTTGCTGGACGGCTCCTTCCCGCCTGCAGTTGCAGATAAGCTGACTTGCTCCGTTTCTAGAGACTACTCCAGAGGGTCGCACGCTGCTGCGGCCTGCGAGCGTGCCCACAGTTAGTGTTCGGAGCCATTCCAGAGGAAGCTACATAAAGGACTGTCTCTACGTACTGAGCCAAGCGGGATGGATACATCGGCATTGTCGGGAGACGGTGCTCTTCATTCCTCCGTAACAGAGCCAGAGACATTGTCTATAATCGGTGACGTCGGCGAGAGATATTTCAGCCTTTCCCCAACAATAACTGCAAGCGATAAGTTACCGTTTTTATACCTTCTTCTCAAGCATTGTGTTTGTGTGCAAATCCCGTTGTTGCAGTTACTGATCTTATCTCCCTGCGTGGAGTATTACTTGTTAATTGCCTGTTCAGCAAATCCTGAAAAAAACAAACAAACAAAAAAAAACAAAAAAACTAAATGGAGGGCACTACCCCAAATAATCCTAAGAATAGGGTATCAACCTGGAGTACAGTCATGGCCAAAAGTTTTGAGAATGACACAAATATTATATTTTCACATGATCTGCTGCCCTCTGGTTTTTATGTGTGTTTGACAGATGTTTTTATCACAGACAGAAATATAATAATTGCAAACATATGAGTAACAAAAGTTTATATTGACAGTTAGAATGAGTTAATGCAGCAAGTCAATATTTGCAGTGTTGACCCTTCTTCTTCAGGACCTCTGGAATTCTCCCTGGCATGCTCTCAATCAACTTCTGGACCAAATCCTGACCGTACGTACGATACGATACGATACACTTTATTGATCCCGGGGGGAAATTACAGTATTACAGCAGCAATACAAACAGCAGTACATAAAA
Source organism: Oophaga sylvatica (assembly GCA_033576555.1). Taxonomy (NCBI): domain Eukaryota; kingdom Metazoa; phylum Chordata; class Amphibia; order Anura; family Dendrobatidae; genus Oophaga; species Oophaga sylvatica. Next base: position 39,865 of record JARQOD010002634.1, on the reverse strand, counting down.
TATTACATAAAATAGGACACAAAATACATAAAATAGGACACAAATCTTGCACAGGTGTACCAACATTACATAATAAATAAAAGTGTGTAGTTCAGGTATATATAAGATAATGATAGCAGTCCATTCTTGCACAATCAATGCTTTCATTTTGTCAGAATTTTTAGGTTTTTGTTTGTCCACCCGTCTCTTGATGATTGACCACAAGTTCTCAATGGGATTAAGATCTGGGGAGTTTCCAGGCCATGGACCCAAAATCTCTATGTTTTGTTCCCTGAGCCATTTAGTTATCACCTTTGCTTTATGGCAAAGTGCTCCATCATGCTGGAAAAGGCATTGTTGATCGCCAAACTGCTCTTGGAGGGTTGGGAGAAGTTGATCTTGGAGGACATTCTGGTACCATTCTTTATTCATGGCTGTGTTTTTAGGCAAGACTGTGAGAGAGCCGATTCCCTTGGCTGAGAAGCAACCCCACACATGAATGGTTTCAGAATGCTTAACAGTTGGCATGAGACAAGACTGGTGGTAGCGCTCACCTTGTCTTCTCCGAATGAGGCGTTTTCCTGATGTCCCAAACAATTGAAAATGGGATTCATCAGAGAAAATAACTTTACCCCAGTCCTCAGCAGTCCACTGCCTGTACCTTTTGCAGAATATCAGTCTGTCCATGATGTTTTTTCTGGAGAGAAGTGGCTTCTTTGCTGCCCTCCTTAAGACCAGGCCTTGCTCCAAGAGTCTCCGCCTCACAGTGCGTGCAGATGCACTCACACCTGCCTGCTGCCATTCCTGAGCAAGCTCTGCACTGCTGGTAGCCCGATCCCACAGCTGAAACACTTTTAAGAGACGGTCCTGGCGCTTGCTGGTCTTTCTTGGGCGTCCTGAAGCCTTTTTGGCAACAATGGAACCTCTCTCCTTGAAGTTCTTGATGATGCGATAGATTGTTGACTGAGGTGCAATCTTTCTAGCTGCGATACTCTTCCCTGTTAGGCCATTTTTGTGCATTGCAATGATGACTGCACGTGTTTCTTTAGAGATAACCATGGTTAACAGAAGAGAAACAATGATGCCAAGCACCAGCCTACTTTTAAAGTGTCCAGTGGCGTCATTCATACTTAATCATGACAGATTGATCTCCAGCCATGTCCTCATCAACGCCCACACCTGTGTTAATGGAGCAATCACTGAAAAGAGGTTAGCTGGTCCTTTTAAGGCAGGGCTGCAATGATGTTGAAATGTGTTTTGGGGGATTAAGTTCATTTTCTAGCCAAATATTGACTTTGCAAGTAATTGCTGTTAAGCTGATCACTCTTTATAACATTCTGGAGTATATGCAAATTGCCATTAGAAAAAGTAAAGCAGTAGACTTTGTAAAAATTAATATTTGTGTCATTCTCAAAACTTTTGGCCATGACTGTATGTAAAAAAGCAATCAGGAAGAACAAAAGGAAAAGAACATACTATGCACCAGGGAACACCTGAATATAGAAAATAATCATAATTTTATTGACAAAACTGCATATAAACACACCATAGAGTTAAAAACATTTAAAATAGAACAAACAGTCACCCAACAAAATGAGGGTTCATGGCCCCCTAAGACCCTTCAATCAATACATAGTATAACATAGAACCAAATGTGGCTATATAAGTACATAATAAAGAATCAAAGCAACCCTATGTCTCCCCCAAAGGCATAAATGTAGGAAGAGGATATATAATTTTGCTAGGATATAGGTATTATAGAGTTGTGCTTTGGTCTGCACTAAATACAAGAAAATATCACAAAGGCTTATGCACAGAACAAGAAAATAACTTCAATAAAGCACATAAGGTTAAAGTACATAACCATAGATGATGACTAAGCCCATTTCAAAGCCGATATATGGTACAAGGTATTCCAAATAGAATAATCGCCCTTAGAAAACAACCAACATATTACCAAACCAGAGGGGGAGAAACAAGGAAAAGCAAGGGGGCCAGAGCCCAACGCGTATCGCTACCTCAGTGGCTTCGTCAGGGGCAGGAGTGGTGGTAACACAGAAAAATCAATATTTATAGAGCACAAATAATTAAAAACTTACAGCAGCTGTGATCTGTGTGTGAACGCCATAGCGGAACACGCTAAACTACCGGAAATAGAGAATCAGGAAACATGCGGCAGGTGTACCAGTATGGCCGAAAAGAGTCATGACTGCGCATGCGTTCATTTTTATTAGGTGTTAAGAGAATCAGAAATAGTAGCCAACAAATTGACATATCAGCTGTCAACTTTTTATATCTTATAGGGCGCAGACCGAACCGATAATCACACTGTAGAGAAAAAACATTCAAATGGGTGTACAAAAATGTCTGCCGGCCCCATGACAGCGCATGCTCCCATAACAATCAGAGAGACCAGTTGTCAAAACAGGGCTGCTAATATCGTACGGCGCATGTGTAGTGCAAAGCAGTGCAGGAGGAGATCGCTAATGTCATACAATGTAAATATCAACAATGTTACACCGGATCGCATCATTATCAGCAGGAGATCGCTAATATCATACAATGTAAATATCAACAATGTTACACCGGATCACATCATTATCAGCAGGAAATCGCTAATATCATACAATGTAATATCAACAATGTTACACACGGATCGCATCATTATCAAATGGGCAAACAAAATTATGTCATTGTTTAATGCTACACACTAATTGTAGTATGTACCAATTAAAGCATACTGGTGGCCTAAGAGGTCAAATACACCGAATGTAAAATAGCCGAAAAAAACAGCCGGTGACTGTATACCTCACATGCGCCTTCAAGCTCTCAATATCATGCAGTGTAGATACCATTACAAGTTTTAAGGGCGGCGCATAATCATACATACACACTGTAGCGATAGTAAGACTTCACTATACCTTTGTATGTGGTTTGAGGACCTGTGATGAGGTCACTGCCATGTGACCTGTCATGTGCTCTGTGTTAGCTGAATGTCTGGTATATATAATTGAGCCTAATGCTGACCACAGGTGTGAGTGGCTGGAGTTGTGGAAACTTCCAGTGTGGGAGTTCTGAGGAGACCTCCAGAGTGTGTGCTGAAGAGACTACTCAGTTAGAGTACCAGGACGTTATAGCTGTTTTTTGTTACTTTGTGCCAGAGAAGGCTGTTTTGTTTTCTGTCTGACTGCAAGTTTATGAAGTCTTAATAAACTTGCTTAAAGAACCAGAAGAGTCGCCTTCCT
>JARQOD010002634.1:0-36541 GCA_033576555.1 Oophaga sylvatica | reverse complement strand
GACGCAGGCAAGACAGCAGCAAACTTCCAAATGAACCAGGAACCACAATTGAGACCAGAACAATTGATCACCGGAGACCATCATGGGAGGGAACCTCCCTTATATCAGTCCAGTCTGTGATCCCAGATTGCCATTCCTCGCTGGAAGGTTCAGTCCTGTCTGTAACCACCAGAGGGAGCCTCTGCTCATTCATAACAGCTTACGTCATTACTGGCTTTAGCTCTTCTATCTCTTGCTCTGCATTCCCGGCAATTAGCATTATATTCTTCTTTAGATATGCCCCCCGTCTTTCCATTTGATATACTTTTCTTTTTTTCATTTTTAACATGTGCTAAGTTCTGTGTTCATCCACCCTGGTCTCTTTAAATGCTTCCAATTCTTCTTTCATTTAAGGATTGTTAGTGATTGTGTGGTGATAATTTCATTTAGCAAAATCTCCCATTTTTCTTGGTCATTTTTGTCCTTTAGAACAACCAGCTATTGGACCTTTCCTACCCTTATTCTGAGTCCATTAAAATCTGCCTTTCTGAAGTCCAACTTTAAAGTCTGAGTCCTCATTGGTATTCCTTCTTTTGTAATCCAAAATTTGAGAATAGCTTGATTGCTGACTCCTAAATTCCAAGCCACCTTTACTTCCTCAACCATTTCCTACCTGTTGATAAGAATTAGGTCCAAGATTGCAGATCCTCTTGTTCTCTCTTGTACCTTTTAAAAAATAAAGTTGTTAGCAAGAAAAGATAAGAATTTTCTGGACCCATTACTTTTGCCTGAGATTGATTCACAACAAATATCTGGATAATTAAAATCTCCCACGATCACTATGTCATACTTTTTTGAGAACAGAGACATCTGACGTTAAAAGAGTTCATCCACATCTTCAGTCTGTTCATGTGGCCTTTGCTAAATACCTACAATAGTGGCCTTTCTGTTCTTCTCTCCTTGAATTCTTACCCAAACAGTTTCTACAGAGCTACCTGTCTCTGAAGCCTGGATCTCTGTGGAGATATACATTTTCCTAACATACAATGCCATACCTCCTCCCTTCTTGTTAATCCTGTTTCTAATAAATAAATTGTAGCCTTCAAGGTTTGTATTCCAAACTTGTGTATTATCCCACCAAGTTTTAGTGATGCCTATGAAATCATATCTCTCTTTCTCTGTTAGCAGCTATAACTCTCCTTGTTTGATTTCCATGTTCTGTGCATTTGTGTATATACATTACAGTTTGTAGCTGGCTTCTCTTGCTCCTCTATTTTCATTCATAGTTTGCTGTTTTTGTTGTTCCTTTCCACTTCTAATAGCAGGGTTCTCAAAAGAATTAATTTGCTGCATATTTCTTCCTTGACATATATTTCCTATCCCATATTGTTATAGGTTAAAGCTGTCTTGATGAGTGAAGCAAGGTGTCTATCAAAAATTGTTTTCCTGTTATTGTAAGATGCAACCCATCTCTTGCAAGGAGTGCATCTTACAGGTAGTTCACTCCATGGTCAAGAAACCCAAAACTCATGGCACCATAGATGTAGCCAGTTTTTCATCTGTAGAATCCTGTTCAATCTCCTTGGCCCATGTCCATCCACTGGAAGGATGGATGAGAAGATGACCTGTGATCCCAATTCCTTAACTTAGAAGCCAAGTTCTTTAAAGTCTCTGCCTATATTTTCCAGGTCCTTTCATGCTGTGTCATTTGCTCCTATGTATATTAATTGACATGGGTAGTCATCTTTAAGATGGTAGAAGCTTGATACCCTATCAGACACATCTTTGATTTGGGCACCTGAAACACAACACACTTCTCGTGAAGTAATGTCTGGCCAGCAGATTGCAGCTTCTGTTCCTCACAGTAGAGAATCCCCATGACCATCACTCTCCTTTCCTTCTTCACCACAGCGCTTCTTTTTCTCCCTTCAAAAGGTTTCTGATTTCTTACTAGAGTGTTCTTTATGGGCAAATCACTTTTTTGATGTACATCTTTATTGTCCTGCGTGACAGCCTGGTAGCAGTTCTTCAGCGGTATGGATCCTTATCAAACATGTCCACCACCGCTCTTTATATAGCAATACTATCCTAGCCAAAGTCTTAACACAAGCATTTGTGGAAACTCAATTATTTACAGAAGTTTCACCTAATTTTGCCTATTTTGAGGAAAATCTGGGAATTCAAACATGAGTCCGAATGTGCAATGTTCGTGACAAATTATAGATTGGCTAATGTTTTCATAACAGGTTTGCTCATCTCTACATATAAGCTTCATCCAAAATATATATGTGACTTCCCCAAAGAATTGAAAAATGCAAACTGAGGGGGTACCACTAAAAAGGGGATCAGCCTATTGCATACTAAGTCATTAACCATTTAAAACAAAAAGAAAAGTGTGAAAGCTATTTCCATAAGTACAAATAATTTTATTATACAAATATACAAAAAATACAAAGATAAAAACACTTAAAAAGCCAGTAGGCAGCAAACAATACAATGTACACTCAATAGGGTAACAACCTACCCCCTTGCCAAAACATGTATCACATAACAGATTACCTTTTAAAATTAAATAAAGTATTGACCCATGGGAATTGTAAGTGCCAGTTCTAAACAATGTATGAGCTATCAAGTAGTAAACAAATAACTGGTCCTATAAAAATACCTCAATATAACGAATAATATACTTGATATAACGGCTCTCTCACATGCAAGTTTGATCAGTGTTAGCTTACTGTGATCCGAAAGCACAGGTGAGAAGATGGAGAACTTAATTTTTCCATCTTCTTCATCCTCTGAGTCCGTGGATGTCAAATTAAACTCAGATGACATCCAAGCGTAGTCTAATATTTTACACGCACCCATAGATTTAAGTAGGTGCGTGTGATCTGATTTGAGGAGCAGCTTGCAGCATGCTGGGATTTTTTCTCATGAAAAAAAAAAATGCTGAACAGCATTGCCACATAGAAAACATTTCTCCGAGTGCTATCCAATAAAACATCGGATAACATCGGTGCTATATGCTAATGTGAGTGAGTCCTAATAAAGAGAATATCCGAGATAACAACAAGCGAAGGGATCCCCAACAGCGTCACCAGCAAATCACCCCCACACCATCACACCACCTCCTCCATGCTTCACGGTGGGAACCAGGCATGTAGAGTCCATCCGTTCACCTTTTCTGCGTTCAAAGCAGTAATCAAAGCAAAAGGTGGCTACTTTGAAGAACCTAGAATATAAGACATATTTTCAGTTGTTTCACACTTTTTTGTAAAGTGTAATGTATAATTCCACATGTGTTAATTCATAGTTTTGATGCCTTCAGTGTGATTCTACAATTTTCATAGTAATGAAAATACAGAAAAATCTCTGAATGAGAAGGTGTTTCCAAACTTTTGGTCTGTACTGTATGTACATCAAAAGAGGGCAAACGGGGTTATATTGATAATCTTTTTAGAATTGCTTTAGTTTACTTTTTAAATGAAAAACTTTATTCAAAAAGCCCCCTTTAGGTAGACTGTGATAAGTGGTCCTTCTTATTTTATAGTCATATTCTGTGATCTTTATTTTGTAGTCTGTGATGATTTTTCTTGTTCTGTTTATATGAAAATGTTAAAAATTTACACTTGAAAAGTCCAATAAGGCATTTAAAGGAAAGTAAATGTGATATGTATTCTTTTAATAAAAATATACAATTTTCTAAACTTCTAATTGTTTGCTGTTTTCAGTGTTATTCTGCCTGGAAAAATAGTAACACTGCAGGAATCATTACACAGGATTTGAGACTAACTTAGAATACCTTTTTATATTGTTCATGAACTAATTGGTTGCTTTAAGATTCCTTTGTTATTACAGATTTTCAAGGATTTACCAGCAGGCCAAAAGGACTTATAATGCTTTGTACAAAAGACTTAAATTTGTTTGGATCAATTACTTTAGCCATGGGTTTAGTAGAATAATAACTTTTCATTTTTACTGCTTTTGTACAAAACAACAATAAATAGATAAGGAAAGGTCTAATCACATGAAATCCCAAAATGGATTAAAAGCAAAAACAAACTCAATTTAGAAGACAGAAATGCATGCAAACTATATTGTTGTCATTGTGTTCTTATGACGTCAATCTCAAATACAGAAGCTAATACCTCTTAAATCCTTGCACTCTTAAAGGAAAAGAAAATATAGAAAATGATAAGGAACAAGATGAACTAGATACCGTTCAGAGGTTCATTAAGATATGCTTAGAGGTCCAACTAATCAAATGCTATTATTTGTAAGCGTTATGTGAACCTCCTCCCATTCCCGTAATGTTTTCACGTTTGCATAAAATATTGTCTGTAAGACAATGTGCTTTTAACGTCTGCTGTTGTAAATTAAAACATATGTTTTCAGAAACCACAGTATTCCCAAAGGCCTTCTCGGTACGGTTATACCAATTGCTTTTGATTGCAAGTATTTTACATTTTGAATACAGATCACATTTATGTCATGTAATTGTGATACACTAGATGTTATATTCTTGAATTTTACTAAATTCATGTGAAACCATAGGTAAGGTTTCTCCTTGTGGAGAGTGACATACCAGCTCTGGCTTGTCAAGGTAAGGAGGCTTATTCGCCGTGCAATGCTCCTCTGGGAAATTTAACATGCAAATTGCTTCTTCAGAGAGAAAGAGAACTTGAACGCTATAGCGCCACCTGTTCTCTTAGTAGCGATTCTAAAAGTCAAAATCAACCCTTTAACGAGTCTTGCAATATGACTTAGGATAACAGCCAAATCAGAATCTCAATTTGCACACAAGGTGTTTTGGGCTATTGGCCATCATCAGTGCAAAGTATGAGATCTGATTTGGATGGGTGAGTGGCTCTGAACTGAGGTCTAAGTGGTAAGATTTTCCTTACGGAGAGTGGCATACCAGCTCTGGCTTGTCAAGGTAAGGAGACTTATTCAAAGTTCAATTCTTCTCTGGGAAAATAAATATGCAAATTGCCTCTTCAGAGAGAAAGAGGACTTGAACTCTCCACTTGTTGGTAGTAGAGATCCTACAAGTCACAATCAACCCTATAACGAGTCTTGCGATATGACTTAGAATAAAAGCCAAATCCGAATCTCAATTTGCAGACACCGTGTTTCCGGCTATTGGCCGTGTCTTCATTGAACTTTTTTGATGTGTCTTACCCCAGTTATTGACACTATTTTGTTGTAAAAAATAAGAATACAGGCCAGATATTTTAAAGTCGGCTATCTCCGTTACTATCTGTGGGCTAAAAATTGTGGCATTTGAGCGGTCCATTGAACTGTTTTTGCTCTGTCTCAGCCTAGTTATTGACACTATTTTTGCACATGGCAGAAAAGCACCCGACTTTGTGGGCTAATCCCCAGGGTTCACGAACAGTGTCTGTGGGTGACACCACTGCTTCTTCCGCTGTCCATGGTGCATGTGAAGAAGCCTCTGCCTTGCACTTGTCATTGCATACACTCAACTAGCACCATCATCAAGCACGTCCACGTCTTTGTCCCAGCACAGCGTTCAGTTGTCCATATCCCAGTCCTTGGAACACAAGCGCAAATACGCAGCCAATGCCCCACAGCCAACAGCACTAAATTCACACATTTCTCTTCTGCTTGAGCTCAAAATGTTGCCTTTTAGGCTTGTGGAGATGGATGCTTTCCGCTACCTGATGGCAGCGGCCATCCCTCGGTACTTGGTCCCCAGCCACCACTTTTTCTCCTGATATGCCATCTCCGCATTACACAAGCTCGTGCCCACAACTTTAACCATGCCCTCAACAATGCAGTACCTGGGAAAGTCCACCTAACCACGGACATGTGGACAAGTGCTTGTGGGCAGGGACGGTACAGCTCACTGACGGCACACTCAGTTAACATAGTAGAAGCCGAGACCCAGTCGGACATTGGGATGGAACATGTCCTCCTGATGCTGAGGATTGCGGGCCCTACGTCAATCAGGGTTGCCCCCACAGTGTACATCCTCCTCCTCTTCCTCTTCAGTCTCCATCTCCAAAATAACCACATCAGTCACTAGCTGGAAGCACTGCTTCACTGCCTCAGCCAAGCAGCAACAGGCTGTACTGAAGCTAATATGCTTAGGTGACAAACCGCACAATGCTGAAGAGATGTGGACAGCTCTGAAAGAGCAGGCAGATCTGTGGCTGACACCACTGAACCTACAGCCAGGCATGGTCGTGTGTGACAATGGCCGGAACCTGGTGGCGGCTTTGAAGCAAGGCAAGCTCACACACATACCATGCCAAGCCATGTGCTTTACCTCGTTGTTAAACAGTTTCTCAAAAGCTACCCGGAGCTGCCAGATCTGCTTGTGAAAGTACACCGCCTGTGTGCCCATTTTAGAAAGTCAGCTACAGCTTCAGCAGCCGTTGCTGTGCTTCAGCAGCATTTGCAGCTTCTAGCTTACCGACTGTTGTGTGATGTCCCCACGCATTGGAACTCTGCACTGCATATGATGGAAAGGATATGTGAGCAGAAGAGGGCAGTTGTTGGCTACCAGCATCAACAAGGCCGTCGGTATTCAGTTGAGACACCACACATAAGACCTTAGGAGTGAACATGGATGTCAGACATATGTACCATCCTACAAAACTTTGAGGACTCCACCAAGATGATGAGCGGTGATGATGCCATAATTATCGTCATCATCCGCTTCTCTGTGTTCTGAAATGCTCTCTGCTCACAATCAAAGAGGATGCATTGCAGACAGAGCATGACGAGACGAAGCAAGGAACCATACAGGGTGATTACACACAGCCCAGCCTCATCTCATCCTAACGTGGATTGAGTGACAATGAGGAAGAGGAGGAGGAAGAACAGGAACTAGTTTCATGCGCTATAGACGGTACTGCAAGCACAACTGTCATACCGTCTGTTCAGCTGGATGGCCTGAGGACAGGGAGGAGGAGGAAGAGGAGGAGGAGAGAATTGTCAGTCATCCTGTTGGTGAGAACACAGAAGTCTTGCCTGTTAGCAGTCTGGCATGCATTGCTGATTTTTTATTATCTGCCTTGACAGCGACCCTCGTGTTCACAAAATTTTGGGTGACAGTCATTACTGGTTGTTGATGCTTCTAGACCCAGGCTACAAGGAGAACTTCCAATCTCTTATTCCAGAGGCAGATAGGTGTACTATAATGCCGCCATCTGAAAACATTGGCGGCACAAGTCACAGTTCATTGGAAAACCAAGGAGTACAGGTGAGAAAGACACAACTCCGATCCAGCAGAGGTAGGGGAACACTGGAATAGTTCTGGGAGACTTTTCTCAGACCCTCCCATCGCACAGGCCCTGTGATGTGGGGTACTCTCACAAGGAGTACAACGTTTTGGAAGATGCTATGGGAGTACCTTGCTGACTGTACCAACGTCCTCCATGATTCCTCTGTGCCTTATAATTATTGGGTATCCATGCTGGACACGTGGCATGAACTGGCTCTCTACGCCTTGGAGGTCTTGGCCTGCCCTGCCGCTAGCGTTTGGTCAGAGCGGATATTTAGTGCCGCTGGTGGAATTATAACTGATAAACGCATTCGCCTGTCAACTGAAAATACTGACAGGCTGACTCTTATAAAAATTAACAAGGGCTGGACTGGGCCAGACTTCTCTACACTACCAAATGATAGCAGTGTAACATAACCTCAAATCCAGTGTCTTTTTTTGGGAGGTCTTTTCCCATGCACCTCTTCACAATCACACAGCGATATACGCTTCCTGATTTGGCTTATTTGCTGTTGTCCTCATCCTTCTCCTCATCCTCATCATCCACCACCACTATATCACCAGGTTGATCATGGCCCGTGATGCAACACCAACATTAGTGTTGTAAAGGGTGTTCATGATGCCCGTAAACTAAATTTTAGCACTGCATGCTGTTGCATACCCCAGGGGGAAATGTTTGTTGGCCAATATACTTACTGCATGGGCATTACAACTATAGGAGAACTGCTCCTTTGTAATGAGAAGGAACATATTTGCAGGATGCCCTCCTCCACGTCTTGTCTTCATCCACAACCACTAGATCACCAGGGTGACCGTGGTCCGTGATGCAACACCAACATTATTGCTTTTTAGGGTGTTTATGATGCCCCTAAACAAAATTTTTGCACAGTATGTTGTTGTATACCCCCTAGGGGGAAATGTTTGGCAAGCCCATACACTTTCTGCATGGGCATTACAAGTATAGGAGACCAGCTCCTTTGTAATGGGATGGAACAGATTTTTAGGAGGCCCTCCTCCACATCTCGTCTTTATGCACCACCACTAGATCACCAGGGTGACCGTGGTCCGTGATGCAACACCTAAATTAGTGTTGTAAAGGATGTTCATGATGCCCATAAACAAACTTTTAACACAGTATGTTGTTGTAGACCCCGTAGGGGAAATGTTTGGCAGCCAATACACTTACTGCATGGACATTACAACTGTAGGCGAACTGCTCCTTTGCAATGGGAAGGAACAGATTTTTAGGAGGCACTCCCCCATGTCTCATCTTCATCCACCACCACTAGGTCACCAGGGTGACCGTGGTCCGTGATGCAACACCAATATTATTGCTTTCAAGGGTGTTTTTGAAGCCTGTAAACAAAATTTTTAAACAGTATGTTGTTGTATACCCCCTAGGGGGGAAATGTTTGACAGCCCATACACTTAGTGCATGCGCATTACAAGTATAGGAGAACCGCTCCTTTGTAATGGGAACAAATTTTTAGGAGGCCCTCCTCCACGTGTCATCTTCATCCACCACCACTATATCACCAGGATGACTGTGGTCCATGATGCAACACCTACATTATTGTTGTAAAGTGTGTTTATGATGCCCGTAAAAAATTTTTTTACACAGCATGTTGCTGTATTTCCCCAGTGGAAAATGTTTGTCAGCCCATGCACTTACTGCATGGGCATTACAAATATAGGAGACCCACTCCTTTGTAAAGGGAGCAAATTTTTATGAAGCCATTCTCCATGTCTCTTCAAATGGGGTATTACGGTGCCTCTAAATTTTTGCCTATTGGAAGTAGCGATCCTACAAGTCACAATCAACCCTTTAACGAGTCTTGTAATATGACTTAGGATAAAAGTCAAATCAGTATCTCAATTTGCAGACACGGTGTTTCGGGCTATTGGCCCTCGTTAGTGCAAAGTATGAGATCTGATTTGGCTAGGTGAGAGGCTCTGGACTGAGCTCTAAGGGGTAAGGTTCCTCCTTGTGGAGAGTGACATACCAGCTCTGCCTTGTCAAAGTAAGGAGGCTTATTCGTTGTGCAATGCTCCTCTGGGAAATTTAATATGCAAATTGCCTCTTCAGAGAGAAAGAGGACTTGAACTCTATAGCGCCACCTATTGGAAGTAGCGATGTTGCAAGGCTCCTGGTCAGGAACAACACCTTTCCTTGTGTCCTTTACCCCCACCAAAAGTGAAGGATGCAGCAGGCCACACTTCAGAATACTCCCTGGAGCTCTTTTCACATACCATGCCTGGGTTATCAAGTCAAATCCTGAATTCCCCAGTCCAAGATGAATATGAGATGGCGTGCACTGATGCACAGCCACTGCTATATGATTCTGCTGGTACATTCACCCAGAGCACTACATTGCACTCGCAGTCTACTGAGCCAGAATCTGACCCTGATGAAACTCAGGTGCCCCTTCCCGCATACTATACCACCTTACACGGTGACACAGAGGAAGGTGCGGATGAAATTGAAGAGGAGATGATGGATGACCCAGTTGTTGACCTGGATTGTCATCCACTGGGGCAAGAGGGTGGTGCTGGCAATACCTCAGAAAAGGAGGAGGATCCGCAGCAGGCTTCAACATGGCAGCTGCGGTTATCTGGCAGCTCCGTAGCAGTCCAAAAACGTGTTAAAAAAACAAAAAGAGTTGCAGGACAACTTCGCCAGATGGTCAAATTAGCACAGCATGCAAGCCCTGAAAATGTATCCCATAGTAGCGAGAGTGCAGTGTGGCACTTTTTTGACCAAAATCCTATTGATGAGGCAAAGGTTATCTGTAAGAAGTGCGGAAGGACCTTTAGCCGAGGGAAAAATCTCCGAAATTTGAATACCAGTTGCATGCTTAGACATGCAAACACCATGCACTTGCAAGCGTAGACGGACTACAAAACCTCAGGTGACCTCACCTGCTCCGACTGAAGGTAGCCAGCAACGCTACATCGCTTCCCCCACTGTAAGCCCACTGGATAGCACACCACCAGCAAGAAATGTTGAGGTGTCGTCGCAAGGCCAAAGCAGTCAGGGAATCACAATGTTTTTCCAACGAAAGACTGAATCTAGTCCATCACCACCACCACTACCACCGTCACCATCACCAACCCCCTCTCAGTCCACCATGTCCACCGCTATTTCCCCCATATGCACCTCTGAAGTCCAGCTCACCCTAGCAGACACTCCGAGTAGGACAAGAAAGTACTCATCCTCTCATCCTCGTACACCGGCTTTGAACGCCTACATTGCCAAACTGATCTCATTAGAGATGATGCCCTTCCGCTGCCATTCCCTTCCGCGCTATGACCTACCCTGTCGGCACTTCTTTTCTAGAAAAGCCATCCCTGCCCTCCACCTGCATGTGAGAGACTGCATTGTCAATGCACTCAAACAATCAGTGAATGGAAAGGTGCACCTCACAACAGATGCATGGGCCAGTACATGGCCAGGGCCGTTACGTGTCCATCACTGCGCACTGGGTTAATGTGGTGGATGTAGTGTCCTCAGGGGATAGCAGCAGCGGGACAGTGCTACCTAGTCCACGGTATAGGCAACAGTTGGCTGTATGCGTTCGACCCTCCTCCTCCTCCTCCTCCAGAAGCAAAAGCTCATCGACAGAGCACAGTCACACGAGCACTCCATCCGCACATGACAGTGTTGCACACGAGGTGTCACACTATCGAACAGCTAGTGGTAAGCGTCAGGAGGCTGTTTTGAAGATGATGTCTTTGGGCGACAACAGACACACCGCGGAGATACTGGCCGACTACTAGCAGCGAGAAACTGAGTCATGGCTGGGCAGTCTACATCTTGAGCCAGGCAAGGTAGTCAGTGATAATGGCTGTAATTTTGTGGCAAAACTCAGACACATACCTTGCCTGGCTCACACCTTGAACCTGGTATTGCAGTGCTTCATAAATAATTATACAGTTACCAGCCCTGCTCCATAAGGTGCGAAGACTGTGCTCGCACATCCGTCGCTCGCCCGTAGACTCCAGTTGTATGCAGAGGCTGCAGCAATCGCTCCACCTCCCCAAGCACCGCCCAATCATAGACGTTACAACAAGGTAGAACTCCACCATGCACATGGTTGAGAGGCTGTGCAAACAGGGGCAGGATGTAATGCATTTGTGGGAGGATACACGGGCAGGCAGTTTGAGGGCAGACCTCGAGTTGTCGGGTGTGCAGTGGTCAAAGCTGAAAGACCTCTGTAAAGTCCTTCAGTGTTTTGAGGAATGCACACGGCTGGTAAGCGCAGACAACGCCATCATAAGCATGAGCATCCCTCTTATGTGTCTGCTTATGCAAACTTTGGCACACATTATGGGTCAGGCGTCTGCAGCAGATTAGGAAGAAGAGGAGGAAGAGGGAAGCCTTGATGACAGTCAACCATTGTCTGCTCAGGGAACTGTCCTGGACGAGGAGGGTCAAGAAAAATGTTAGCTTGCCAAGGTCGGGTACAGGGTTTGTGTGTGACTGGAGAGATGTGGATTTGGTGGAAAGTGCTCCTCCATCCACCACTGGCAGTGCATCATTGCCACCTGGAACATTGGCCCATCTGTGTGATTATGTCTTGCGGATACTAAAAAGGGACCCCCGCATTGCCAAAATTATTAAGGATGACGACTACTGGTTGGCCAGCATCATCGATCCACGCTATAAAGGCAAATTACAGAACATCAGGCCATAGGAGAACCTAGAGATAATATTGGCGAACAAACAAGCAACTCTGGTTAATCGTTTGTAGAGGCATTCCCTGTACACAGCAGCGGTGCAGTTTCTACCACGAGCCGTACTGGCAACATGGAAGAGGTGTTCGTGGTGCACACATCCGAAGTGGCGTTGGAGACAGGGGTTTCATGACCATATTGTGGACTGATTTCTCGAGTACCGCTCACACAACTGTTAATACTGAATCGATTGCAACAGACAGGAGACAGCAGTTGTCAACTATGGTTCAAAATTACCTATCCTCCCCTATCGATATTCTCCCTCACAGTTCATTCCCCTTTGACTACTGGGCCTGTAAACTGAACACCTGGCCTGAATAGGCACAATATGCCTTACAGGAGCTCGCTTGCCCTGCTGGTAGTGTGCTATCAGAAAGAGTCTTCAGTGCTGCTGGATCAATCCTGACAGAAAGAAGGACCCGGCTGTCACCCAAAATGTTAGTGATCTCACCTTCATTAAAATGAACCATTCCTGGGTTTCAAAGGATTTTGTCCCACCTTCCCCTGATGACACATAGGTTGCCAGCAAAATGGCTCGCTTTATCCTCCTCTTCCTCCGACTTCTCCAATTCCTCCATTTGCAGCTGCTGAGCGTCCAGCCTACACCTCAACATATGCCAGTTTTTTCACCTCCCTAACTGGGCTGTACCCCCCCAGAGCCGGCATCAGCACCTGGGGCACCCGGGCAAATGTCGGGGCCTTGAGCAGGTGGGGGGGCCCACTCGCCGTCGGAAACACCAGCGTACTATGAGGGGCCCTGTGCCAGTGCCGGCGCCCATGATTGGGCCCCCCTGTTTGCTCAGGCCGCATGCATACTTACCTCCCTGCTCATGCTGTGACGTCTTCCGCATTTCCTGACAGCGATGACGTCACATCTGTGCGCCCTCTGCCTGAACAGTCACAGTGCAGAGAGCTGGAAGATGGTGACGCTGAGGAGTCCAGACTAGAGCAGTGCCCAGCGAGGAGAGGTATTTCATTTTTTTTTAATGTTTGGAGAAATGTATAGGAAGCATGATACACTGGAGAATTATATATGGGGCCCATCATACACTTAAGCATCATAGATAGGCCCATTATACACTGGAGCATTATATATGGGGCCCATTATATACTAGAGCATCATATGGGGTTCATTTTTTATGGGCATCACATGAAGCCCATTATCTATGGAGTATTATATATGGGACCATTACATTTAGAGCATTATATGGGGCTCATCATACACTGGAGCATCATATCTGGGGCCCATCATATACTAGAGCAGTGATGGCTAACATTGGCACTCCAGCTGTTGTAAAACTACAACTCCCAGCATGCCCTTCCAACAGCTGGAGTGCCAAGGTTCGCCATCACTGTACTAGAGCATCATATGGGGTTTATTATTTATGGGACATCATATAGGGACCTTTATATATGGAGCATCATATGGAGCACTATGGGGCCTATTCTGTATGGAGCATTATATGGAGCCCATTCTGTATGGCGCACTACGTGGTGCCCATAATACTGTATGGAGGACTATACTGTCCGGTTTTTGAGCTATTGTAGAATTTACAATATATATCACTCATGTAATGTAAGAAGTGAAGTATTTGGCATTGTACCATACCTATATTTCTCTGCTGTATCGGAGCATCATGAAATGTGGTATGTGTTAAAGGGGCCCATTGAGACTCTTTCGCCTGGGGCCCACGAAAACCTGGAGTCAGCCCTGCCCCCCCACAACTTTAGCCAAATAACCCCGTTTTCAATGCGTTACTAATATTATAATGTAAATTAAGGTTGACAAGCTTAAGTAATAAGAATTGATGTCATTGGCTTTGAAATGTGCACTAGGTGTGTTTACTGTCCTCCACTCCCTGATGACTTTTCTTCCCCATTGACTTGCACTGGGTCGGTTCGAGTTTCAGTCGGACCTTCGACTTTTCCCGATAGTCGGCCGATTTAGTTGGACTCGACTTTTGGGAAAGTCGGGTGGTCCAAAACCCGACTCAATTCTCCCGGAGGCAAAGTCGCTCATCTCTAATCATTAATATAGCTGTGCCAATCAGACTTTTTCACGAAACCAATGAGATTGGTAGACCACCATCTCCTCCCACCATCCTAGAAAGATTTTAGCATAAGCTGGCGAACAACGAGCACCCATGGCCACTCCAGTCACCTGCAAAAAATAATCTGTCAAATAAAAAATAGTTACAATGAAGAACAAAATCCATTAAATCAGTACTAAAAGAAACTTTCATATTGTTTGTGTTCCTTCATTTGTCCAAATAAAGCATTACATGTCCGTGTGGCACCGATGGGTTGGCATGACAACCCGGGATCTGCCGGGGATCCCTGTGGCTTTCATTCTGTCAGGTGACAGCATGAGCTTGCAGCTGTGTTCGGAGGTAAAAAGTTTACCTTCGGTCAAGGTCACTGGCTGATGGGACTGCTGCTGTTATCAGCGTACATGTGCTTCCTCTAATAACAGCTAGAGCAGGCGCCGGCAATGGGAGTATTCATCCGTCGGCGCCTGCGCTGTGAATAAATGAAAAAAATTATATGAGTTCAATTGTATTTTTGATAACCAACCAGGCAAAATTAAATAATTAAAAAAATGGCGTGGTGTCCCCCCATTTTTTTTAACCAGCCAATATAAAGCAGACAGCTGGGGGCTGGTATACTCAGGCTTGGAAGGGGTCATGAATATTGTTTTCCCCAGCCTAAAAATAGAAGCTCACAGAGGCCCTAGAAAAGGCACATCTATTAGAGTCTCACGCTGCGCCGTGAGACTTTTTCTCACTGTGCTAGCTGTGATCTCACCAAGGTCAGCGCAGTTCAGGGCCCTGCTGAGAACGCAGCTCAGTGACAGGTGGTAACCTCAATGAGGTCACTGCTGCTCACTAATGCTAAGCTTGCAGAAGATCAGTGGTTCTCAGCCTGGATGGTTGCATCTTAGCACCATCCAGGTTGAAAACAGTTTATCCCCAGACATGGATAACACAGTTTGACTAAACAAAGGACAGATGAGGAATATGTTTTCTTTTTTTTTTATTACAGGAGACGAGGGCTTCAATGGAATGGGAGTTAGGTTAGTATAACTGTTTGTTAATTTTAAATAAAAAAGGAAAAGTATTTTGCTTTTATTTCAAATAAAGGAAGTCATTTTTTTAAATTATTTATTTATTTATGGGGCAGTCGCTGTTAACAGTTGAATACAACTCTTAACATTGTCTCCTGCTAGTGTGAACAGGGTACCGTGATGGGAGCTATCTTCAGTTCAGCACCCAGTGCTGAGGAACAGCGTGAACAGTACCGCTGATTCCCGGACGCCGGTACGTGTCACAGGGATGTCATCCATGTATCATCAGTGTGCACTTACTATATGTGGACATTTTGCGGCCAGTGCTGCTACCGGTAGCACTCACTTCTGGAAGAGCTCTTAGTGAACTCAGTCATTTATTGAACTTTGGATGACTTTTGCTGTTTTTAGGAAAAATGCTTGGGAATCTAAACATGAATCCGAATGAGCTATGTTTGTGCTGAATTTGAGATTGGTGAATGTTTTCTTCACAAGTTTCCTTTCCATCTCTAGTCATACAGAAGATGGCAGTGAAGGAAGCTGTGGTAAGTAACATAGTAACATAGTTATTAAGGTTGAAGGAAGACTTTAAGTCCATCTAGTTCAACCCATATCCTATCCTAACCTGCCCTAACATGTTGATCCAGAGGAAGGCAAAAAAAACCCTAGTGGCAAACAGTAAGCTTCACATTTGGGAAAAAAATTCCTTCCCGACTCCACATACGGCAATCAGACTAGCCCCCCCAAAGCAATATCTAGAAAACTAGTGAATATAGCCTGTAATATTATACTTTTCAAGAAAGGCATCCAGTCCCTTCTTAAATTTTAGTAGGGAATCACTCATTACAACATTAGACGTCAGAGAGTTCCATAGTCTAACTGCTCGTACAGTAAAGAATCTGCATCTGTGATTATGACTAAACCTTCCTTCCTCCAGACGTAGAGGATGCCCCCTTGTCACCGTCACAGGTCTAAGAGTAAAAAGATCATTAGAAAGGTCTTTGTACTGTCCCCTCATATATTTATACATTGTAATAAGATCACCCCTAAGCCTTCGTTTTTCCAAACTAAATAACCCCAAGTGTAATAACCTGTCCTGGTATTGCAGACCCCCCCAGTTCTCTAATAACCTTGGTCGCTCTTCTCTGCACCCGCTCCAGTTCAGCTATGTCTTTCTTATACACCGGAGACCAGAACTGTGCACAGTATTCTAAGTGTGGTCGCACCACTGACTTGTATAGAGGTAAAATTATGTTCTCCTCATGAGCATCTATGCCTCTTTTAATGCATCCCATTATTTTATTTGCCTTGGCAGCAGCTGCCTGACATTGGCTACTAAATGTGAGTTTGTCGTCCACCCATCACCCAGGTCTTTTTCAGTGACAGTTTTGCCCAGTGTTTTACAATTAAGCACATAATTATACATCTTGTTTGTTCTACCCAAGTGCATGACCTTACATTTATCCCCATTAAAGCTCATTTGCATTTTATCAGCCCAAACTTCTATTTTACATAAATTCTCCTGTAATATAAAATTATCCTCCTCTGTATTTATTGCCCTGCAGAGTTTAGTGTCATCTGCAAATATTGAAATACTACTCTGTATGCCCCCTACAAGGTCATTAATAAATATGTTAAAGAGAAGCGGCCCCAATACTGACCCCTGTGGTACCCCTCTGCTAACCGTGACACAGTCCGAGTGTGCTCCATTAATAACCACCCTTTGTTTCCTATCCATGAGCCAGTTCTTAACCCACTTACACATATTTTGCCCTATCCCCATTGTTCTCATTTTATGTATCAACCTTTTGTGTGGCACTTTATCAAAAGCTTTTGAGAAGTCCATGAACACCACGTCCACTGCGTAGACGTCCATGAACACCACGTCCACTGCGTAGAAGTCCATGAGCACCACGTCCACTGCGTGACAAAAGCAGTGTCCCTTTATGACACTTCATTGCAGGATAAAAAAGGAAGCATTGGGAGTGACAGCAGCCACAGCTCCCTGAAGACAATCCATTAAGAACACCCAGTACATGCTGAGAATAGTTACCAGAAGTTGGGTAAGGATATTAAAGTAGAGATATAATAGTAGAAATTTTATAATTGAAGTACATTAGATAAGTAGGTAGATTTTTACATTAAATAGTTAGACGTATAGTATGAAATTAACTGTTACTTTCAGATAACACCTTTAAGTATCCAATCACTAAGGTTATATGATTGTTGAAAAACATCATTTCTATAATATTATAAATGCTGTTAAATTTTACTCTAAGTCTCCCACTGTTGTCATCTCAGGTTGCACCAGTTCTTTGAAACGTGATAACCTAGAAAATCAGGATAATTTCCAGTCTTTATAGTTTTAAGCATACCCAGGGACAGTTTTAGACAAAGTGAGGCCATGGGCAAAAGTTTAAAGTGTGACCCCAAATGCTAACAAGTTGCACCATCACACAGAAACATTTCAGTTGCATGTACATGAGCTGAGTTCATTCCACTAAATGTGCGTGATCAACAATATTGAAGTTGTTTGATGCTTGTTCCTGGGCCTCTTAACACTGGCTGAGGAACAATGATGGTGACAGAACAATCACTAGTAGATCAATATGTCAACATACAGTATCATGTTAACAACAGCAAATTTTCAGTTTTCACCAGGCGATATGCTGTTGAAAACAATGATTCTTGTTCTGGCATAAACAATACAATCATTTGATGAATAGGCAGCATTTTGATTCTTTAGTATAATACACCCCATAGTCCTCCATATAATAAAATGTGCTCCATAGTCCTTCATATAGTATAATGTTCCTCATAGTCCTCCATATAGAATAATACACTCCCCATAGTCCTCTATATAGTATAATGTTCCCCATAGTCCTCCATTTAGTATTATGTGCACCATAGTCCTCTATGTAGAATAATGCACTCCCAGTAGCTCCCCATATAGTATAGTACACTCCTCATAGTTCTCCATATTATATAATGCACCCCCCATAGTCCTCCATGTATTACAATGCAACTCCCCATAGTATAATGCACCCTATTGTTATTCATATGGTATAATGCATTCCCCGTAGTCCTCGATACAGTATAATGCAGGTTCCATATACTACATATAGTATAATACACTCCCAATAGTCATATAGAGTATAATTCAGCCTCACATAGTATTATGCACCCCATAGTTCTTGATAGAGTATAATGCAGCTCATCTCAAAGTATAATGCAGCCACACTCAAAGTATAATGCAGCCAACCCATAGAGTATAATGCAGCCACCCCATAGAGTATAATGCAGTCACCCCACAGAGTATAATGCAGACCCCACTTAGAGTACAATTCAGTTCCCCTCATAGAGTATAATTCAGCCCCCTCATAGAGTATAATGCGGCCCCCTCATAGAGTATAATTCAGCCCACTCATAGAGTATAATGCAGCCAACCATTAGAATATAATGCAGCACCCTCATAGAGTACAATGCAGCTCCCTCATAGAGTATAATGTAGCCACCCCATAGAGTATAATACAGTTGCCCCATAAAGTGTAATGCAGCCACCTCATAGGGTATAGTGCAGCCCCCTCATAGAGTACAATGCAGCTCTCTCATAGAGTACAATGCAGCACCCTCAAAAATATAATGCAGCCTCTTCATAGAGTATAATACAGCTCCCTCAAAGAGTATAATACAGCCCTCCATAGAGTATAATGTAGCCCCCAATAGAGTATAATGCAGCCCTCTCATAGAGTACAATGCAGCTCTCTCATAGAGTGTAATAGAGCCACCACATAGAGTATAATGCAGCCCAATCAAAGGGTGCAATGCAGCCCTCCGATAAAGTATAATGCAGCTCTCATAGAGTATAATGCAGCCACACCATAGAGTATAATGCAGCCCCACAGTTCTGCAGTACTATGGCCACCACAAACTCACTGATATAAAAAAATACAATATTCACATCTCTTCCTTCGTTCCTTCCACTGCTGCTCTGGTCTCTGCAGAGAATCTCAGCAGCTCTACTGACTGGTACAGCATGGTGTGTGATGAAGCAATGTCATTGCACACCTGCTACGTCAGAGGCAAAGGAGAATGATGGTGGAGGGAGTGTCACCTCACACTCTCTTCTCCATCATTGCTTTCAACTTTACATGCATCTGTGATGCTAATGTAGTTGAATGAGGAGAAGGGTGGCGCTGGCTCCGGGCCCCCCTGACTCACTGACCTCAGAGTGGCCGCTTGGTGTGTCACTATTAGGCTAAGTGCACACGTTCAGGAATGTTTGCAGAATATTCCTGAGCAAAACCGGACTTTTTTCGCGGCAAAAACAAGCGTTTTTTGCGCAGTTTTTGCGCGTTTTTGGTGCGGTTTTTTTACCACAATTTTTTTCCTGAACTTTCTAGGTCAATAATATAGAGGGAAAAACGCTAGAAATCCGCAAAATTAATGGACATGTTGCTAGATTTTCCGCAATGCGTTTTTTTTGCGGAAAAAAACGCACCATGTGCACAAAAATTGCGGAATTCATTCTAAATGATAGGATGCTTAATTCATGCGTTTTTGACGCGTTTTTTCCCGTGAAAAAACGCGAAAAAAACGCAAATATTCCTGAACGTGTGCACTCAGCCTTAGCGACACACCACTGGCTGAGGGCCTCTTTGAGAGTGAGGACCCTGACCACATACCTCTTTTGCCTTCCTCCAGCGCCGGCCCTGAGTATGCCCGATACATTTTTTTAGGCAGGCCATTTACATTCGCTAATTTTGCTTTTCTCTATCTCAGGAACACCCACAATTCACTCTCACTAATGTATTTTATATATGTGCTCACACAAATGCTGACTGGTGATTGGCTAATACAATTTTATGTTAACTATTTTTTTAATGAAAATGGCCACTATTTTATAAATCTTTTTCATGTGAGATAACTGCCGAAGATAAGCTCTTTGACAGTCACTTTATGAATGGAAATCTTCTGCTTAAAGGAAGGTTCCCACAAACAAAAGTTCATTTTAATAAACAGATCTTGGAATAATAATAATTTCCACAATTTAATGTGTTTAAATTAAATGTCACTGTGCTGAGATAATCTTATAAATGTGTCCCTACATGTCATTACACAATACACAGCAGGGGCACATTTATAACATTATCTCAGCACAAGGACATTTAATTTAAACACATCCAATTATGTAAGTTATTATTCCAAGATCTATGAAGTGAAATTAACTTTTACTTTTGGGAAACCTCCTTTAAGCAGATTTCCATTCATAAAGTCACTGTCAATGTAATCCAAAAGTTACACATTTAAAATGTGAATGGTTTTCAGAAACATAAAGGTAGCAGCCAACTAATTAAACTTCTCCACTAAAATGATAAGCCATCCAATAAGAATGATATTTATTATCATTATTAGTTAAGTCAATGTCGCATCCTCCAGGGAAGATTTTTGTTGTTAGTTATTATACTAATGGAATTTCAAACTTGAACCTGTGCTTGGATTCAACAGTCATTTTCTGCTGACAGACTCCCTTTAAATTGACTTGCATCAGAAATGGCAAAGATTAAACCTCATTATCTGCTATTTAAAACTTTGATGTTAACTGTGCGCCTATCATTCTCGCTAAAAACATGACTACCACACCTCTTTATATATGAGTTACTTTTTACATTTTTGATTACCATTTAATTGTACTAACTTTTAGGCTGTTATAATTTCTTATTAAATTGCAATATTAATGAGCACTCACGGCAGTTTGCTGGCATTTGCTGCGACTACTGTATGCATTTTACAGCCCAGTGCCATATCCATTAGCCTCATTTTTACTGAAGGCAATTTCAAGTCAGCATGAAAAATAACTCCATAAAACATTGAGGGGTAAAAGAAAATGTGAGTAGGTAATAAATGAAATAATCTTATTCAGTCAAGTTAACAAAATATCATTTAAATTATGAAGTGAATTCTGATGTTTAAGCAAATGTGAAGAAAAGCAATATTTTTTTTGATTGTATGTAATTAAATAATCAATGTTTGCTTGTGACTGTGATTATTTAGTAGTTTCAAAACATAAACATTCAGGCATTGAAGAACAGCAGAAAATTTTTAGGTAATCAGCACAGCTATGACTAAATGGTTGGCGAATTGCTACTGTTCACAGTAAGAAGCTAAAAGTTTCTATATGTTCAAGAAAATAAGATAAGTTTGCACAATATATAAATAAAACTTTAGATTACTGTTTATGTATAAAAATGCATACATTGGAGATCATGAATTAGTTAACGACTGGGAACATTTTTGTGCTATAATTTTGTCCAGGTATTTGAGAGCTATTTCTTTGTATGCCTACATGTTATTTCTATTGTAACCCTGTTGAGGTATGTATGATGTTTTGATGATTTTATATTTTCATAGATTGCACTTGTAAACACGAGAGGTTCGTTGGATGCAGTGAAGAGCCGGAGACAGAGAAGGGGATAACAGGATTTGCTGAACAGGAAGAACAAAAGGAAAAGAACTTACTATGCACCAGGAACACCTGAATATAGAAAATAAAATAATTTTATTGACAAAACTGCATATAAACACACCATAGAGTTAAAAACATTTAAAATAGAACAGTCACCCAACAAAATGAGGGTTCATGGCCCCCTAAGAATCCCTCAATCAATACATAGTATAACATAGAACCAAATGTGGCTATAAAAGTACATAATAAAGAATCAAAGCAACCCTATGTCTCCCCCAAAGGCATAAATGTAGGAAGAGGATACATAATTTTGCTAGGATATAGGTATTATAGAGTTGTGCTTTGGTCTGCACTAAATACAAGAAAATATCACAAAGGCTTATGCACAGAACAAGAAAATAACTTCAATAAAGCACATAAGGTTAAAGTACATAACCATAGATGATGACTAAGCCCATATCAAAGCCGATATATGGTACAAGGTATTCCAAATAGAATATTTGCCCTTAGAAAACAACCAACATATTACCAAACCAGAGGAGGAGAAACAAGGAAAAGCAAGGGGGCCAGAGCCCAACGCGTATCGCCAGTGGCTTCGTCAGGGGCAGGAGTGGTGGTAACACAGAAAAATCACTATTTATAGAGCACAAATAATTAAAAACTTACAGCAGCTGAGATCTGTGTGTGGACGCCATAGCGGAACACGCTAAACTACCGGAAATAGAGAATCAGGAAACATGCGGCAGGTGTACCAGTATGGCCGAAAAGAGTCATGACTGCGCATGCGTTCATTTTTATTAGGTGTTTAGAGAATCAGAAATAGTAGCCCACAAATTGACTTATCAGCTGTCAACTTTTTATATCTTATAGGGCGCAGACCGAACCGATAATCACACTGTAGAGAAAAAACATTCAAATGGGTGTACAAAAATGTCTGCCGGCCCCATGACAGCGCATGCTCCCATAACAATCAGAGAGACCAGTTGTCAAAACAGGGCTGCTAATATCGTACGGCGCATGCGTAGTGCAAAGCAGTGCAGCAGGAGATCGCTAATGTCATACAATGTAAATATCAACAATGTTACACCGGATCACATCATTATCAGCAGGAGATCGCTAATGTCATACAATGTAAATATCAACAATGTTACACCGGATCACATCATTATCAGCAGGAGATCGCTAATGTCATACAATGTAAATATCAACAATGTTACACCGGATCACATCATTATCAGCAGGAAATCGCTAATATCATACAATGTAAATATCAACAATGTTACACCGGATCACATCATTATCAGCAGGAGATCGCTAATGTCATACAATGTAAATATCAACAATGTTACACCGGATCACATCATTATCAGCAGGAGATCGCTAATGTCATACAATGTAAATATCAACAATGTTACACCGGATCACATCATTATCAGCAGGAGATCGCTAATGTCATACAATGTAAATATCAACAATGTTACACCGGATCACATCATTATCAGCAGGAGATCGCTAATGTCATACAATGTAAATATCAACAATGTTACACCGGATCACATCATTATCAGCAGGAATCGCTAATATCATACAATGTAAATATCAACAATGTTACACGGATCACATCATTATCAGCAGGAGATCGCTAATGTCATACAATGTAAATATCAACAATGTTACACCGGATCACATCATTATCAGCAGGAGATCGCTAATGTCATACAATGTAAATATCAACAATGTTACACCGGATCACATCATTATCAGCAGGAGATCGCTAATGTCATACAATGTAAATATCAACAATGTTACATCGGATCACATCATTATCAGCAGGAGATCGCTAATGTCATACAATGTAAATATCAACAATGTTACACCGGATCACATCATTATCAGCAGGAGATCGCTAATGTCATACAATGTAAATATCAACAATGTTACACCGGATCACTCATTATCAGCAGGAGATCGCTAATGTCATACAATGTAAATATCAACAATGTTACACCGGATCACATCATTATCAGCAGGAGATCGCTAATGTCATACAATGTAAATATCAACAATGTTACACCGGATCACATCATTATCAGCAGGAGATCGCTAATGTCATACAATGTAAATATCAACAATGTTACACCGGATCACATCATTATCAGCAGGAGATCGCTAATGTCATACAATGTAAATATCAACAATGTTACGCCGGATCGCATCATTATCAAATGGGCAAACAAAATTATGTCATTGTTTAATGCTACACACTAATTGTAGTATGTACCAATTAAAGCATACTGGTGGCCTAAGAGGTCAAATACACCGAATGTAAAATAGCCGAAAAAAACAGCCGGTGACTGTATACCTCACATGCGCCTTCAAGCTCTCAATATCATGCAGTGTAGATACCATTACAAGTTTTAAGGGCGGCGCATAATCATACATACACACACATGAGATACGCACAGCCCCACTTATCAAAATATGTATATATTAGCATACGCAATAGTAACACACAAATATAGGAGGCAAGGTCTCAATACGTTAGAGTAGCATATCCCACATGACAGTATACAGGTCACTAACTTATATCTCCACAAAAAGGCCAATTTAAAGCTAAGAACCCATTTAACTCAATAAAGCACCGGCCACAGATAAACAATATTTTAATCAGGACAATGACAGGTAATTACAATGATGTCAGTGGCGTGTTTGATAGAATAAATGCATAAAGAACCAAATATTTATCAATTCCTCAAGCGATATCTCATACGTTCACAATTTGAATGACGGCGATTTCATTAATACATTACATATTGGACATTGCGTATGATATGTATAAGACAAATGAAATAGGACTGCTCAAAAATGTATTGGATGGTAATTTAATCCACAAATTTAAAAAGAACACCTACGTCTCTCACTCACCGAAAAACATTGTGCCCTGGCTTATCCCAATTATAAAGCCTGCATGCGATAAGGAGCAAAGTCAAATAATGTAGAGAGGCCATAAATCGAATGAATCATGCCCCTCAGCAATAATGAACTGTCAGAGGAATGTGATAATGTCAGTGACTCATATTGAATACACATATAATAATTGACATAAACACATCACAATCGCTAGTGAGTGATTATATATTCGTATAAGGCTAGGTGTGATCAACACCCAACACTGGATGATATAATAGGCAATTATAATGATGTTGATGACACATATAATCAATATAGAAGCTGAACATTTTATTCCAAAATTAGCATAGAATCGTGGATCACAGAACGAGGAGAACGCAACATTTATCGAATATTGCGACGGCCCAGAAGGATCGGGAGAAGAACAAGACTATCTCTTCAGTAGCAAGACATTTTTCTGAACATCATCGCGGCAGGACTTTAAGTTTTAAAGTTATGAGACTTGAAAGTGTGCATGTCAATATCAGAGGGGGTGATACTGTTAATCTTCTGATTCGTTGTGAAAGTAAATGGATATATAACCTTCAGAGTCTCTCTCCCAAAGGCTTAAATGAGGAGTTATTATTTACTGGATATTATAGGCAGATATAAAATATATCAGTTTTTCTATCCTTACTCCAATTGGCTCTTAATTGACCTTTAAGGCATTTATTGAGCTCATTTTTTATTTAAAATCTTTTTTTATTTCCTTGGTACTTTATCTAATGTATAATATTTGTCGCTACAATACGGTCACCATATGGTGTAATTAATATATGGGCTTCAACCATGGGGGTTTTTTGTTTGTCATCAGTTTAGTGTAAGACATGACTTACTTTTGTTCATGCATATATATACGATCTGAGATAATATTCTGTGCGCTTTATTGTGGTAATGCGTGGCTGAATATACATCTGTATGGTCTTTTGTAGTGACCACATGAGTACGGGTTGATAGTCCACCTATATCATCTGCGATGGCCCCTCTATTGGTTTGTGGTTCATAATTCTGTGTTAATTTTGAATACAATGTTTAGCTTTAATATTGTATATATGTGTCACCAATATTTATGCATGTGTATATCATTTGAGATATCATCTTGTGCACTGTACCATGGCGTTATGTGGTTGAATTTATCATCAATTTTATACCTGTATTGGTTTTCTCAATGACCATATGATTATGGGTTGATAATCTATCTACACTATCTTTGATGGTACTTTTATTGATCCCTTCTGTGATCCACGATTCTATGCTAATTTTGGAATAAAATGTTCAGCTTCTATATTGATTATATGTGTCATCAACATCATTATAATTGCCTATTATATCATCCAGTGTTGGGTGTTGATCACACCTAGCCTTATACGAATATATAATCACTCACTAGCGATTGTGATGTGTTTATGTCAATTATTATATGTGTATTCAATATGAGTCACTGACATTATCACATTACTCTGACAGTTCATTATTGCTGAGGGGCATGATTAATTCGATTTATGGCCTCTCTACATTATTTGACTTTGCTCCTTATCGCATGCAGGCTTTATAATTGGGATAAGCCAGGGCACAATGTTTTTCGGTGAGTGAGAGACGTAGGTGTTCTTTTTAAATTTGTGGATTAAATTACCATCCAATACATTTTTGAGCAGTCCTATTTCATTTGTCTTATACATATCATACGCAATGTCCAATATGTAATGTATTAATGAAATCGCCGTCATTCAAATTGTGTACGTATGAGATATCGCTTGAGGAATTGATAAATATTTGGTTCTTTATGCATTTATTCTATCAAACACACCACTGACATCATTGTACTTACCTGTCATTGTCCTGATTAAAATATTGTTTATCTGTGGCCGGTGCTTTATTGAGTTAAATGGGTTCTTAGCTTTAAATTGGCCTTTTTGTGGAGATATAAGTTAGTGACCTGTATACTGTCATGTGGGATATGCTACTCTAACGTATTGAGACCTTACCTCCTATATTTGTGTGTTATTTTGCGTATGCTAATATATACATATTTTGATAAGTGGGGCTGTGCATATCTCATGTGTGTTGAGGGATGTGGTCTCGCTTGTGTGCGACCGGAGGTAAGCAGAAGGGCGACTCTTCTGGGTTCTTTAAGCAAGTTTATTAAGACTTCATAAACTTGCAGTCAAACAGAAAACAAAACAGCCTTCTCTGGCACAAAGTAACAAAAAACAGCTATAACGTCCTGGTACTCTAACTGAGTAGTCTCTTCAGCACACACTCTGGAGGTCTCCTCAGAACTCCCACACTGGAAGTTTCCACACCTCCAGCCACTCACACCTATGGTCAGCATTAGGCTCATTATATATACCAGACATTCAGCTAACACAGAGCACATGACAGGTCAATCACAGGTCCTCAAACCACATACAAAGGTATAGTGAAGTCTTACTATCGCTACATACCTCCCCCCTCTGCCTAAAGCCGTAGGCTTGGCACATTTCATTCACCGACTAGAAACTCTTTTCAGTCGTCTCCACAATTAACTGGTCTGTCACAGTTTGGCTTAGGTCACTGAGTCCTGAGCTAATTGAGGTGTCACTGCCTCTACCTCTCATTTCAGGCCATCTATGTCCTGTCTTAGTTCCACTTCGATGACTTTCACTCTGAAGCGAACTTCTGCGCCTCTCTATATTACGGGTTGAAGGTGGCTGCCTGTTTTCCCCCAACTCTTGCAGCTGTCTGTTGATCTGCTCCTCCTCAATTCTTAGCTGCTCTATTCTTCCCTGGTGCACCTCCAGGAGCATCCGGATCTTCCCAAGGTTTTCCACCAACCTCCTCCGACTTGGAGGTTTTCTTGTTGACTCCCGACGTCTCTGCTTCTCGCGGAGACATTGTAGTGGCATATCCCTTAGGTCAGCCTCCAGCTTCATTGTGACTTCCCGGGTGTGGCCATCTGGGTGGCGGTTCCCTTGCTGACTTTCTTCCTCCGTTGAGGCCCCTTCTTTGGTCAGCCTCTCCAGTTCACTCTCCTCCCGTACGCTCGGACCAGGAGAGCGCAACCGTTCGGTTTCCCGGACTGTCGTGGATTTCCTGAGCTGGGCATTAGCTTCCTTCTCTATTTGGAGTTCTTTGAGAATTTTCTCTTGCTCCTCTGCCCAGCAGCGGTGCTCATCCTCTCTCCGTAGAAGTTCCTGGTGATGCTTCTCCTGGGCCTCTCTGAGCATCTCCATATCTTTCAGTAGGATTTTGTTCGCCGTCTGGCACGCTGACAGTTGACCTTGGACTTTAGAGGCTTCCTTCTCCAGGTCCTCCACTCGTTGCTCAATCCCTTGTCTCCGTATCCTTTCTCGCCCGACTGTCTCTTTAAGCAGCTCCATCTCATGGACTTGCTCTCTTTTATCCAGTACATGTGGCACCATCTTTTCCCCCTTATTTCTCTTCTTAGGCGTATAGGCTGTCTGGCCTTCCTGCAGCCCTTGCGGTGAGGAGGAGATCTGCTACTTGTACCCGACTCTACCTTGCTGTACTCGCTTTCACTTGCGGTTAAGTTACAGTCTGCATATGAGTCATTCCCACTCCCCCTGTCATCTTGGAACAGCAAGTCCCCACTTAACCAGGTGTCGGCCCCTATTCCTGGAGCTACCCAGTTTTCTGCGGTCCCATATTTAGTCACCCCAAAGTCCTCTCTTTGGTCTGAGCCACACTTTCTTACGGCCACCAGGCACTGGGTATCTTTGACTTTAGGGGTGGCTACCTCTGTTTTACCCACCACCCTTTCAGCAACCACTACAGCCTCCTGCAGGAATGGGCTTCTCTAAGGGTCATTCTGGTTCCCTTCTGAGCAATCAGCCAGTGCTTCGTCCCACACCTCCCAAAACCGTTTACAATCCTGGCCTATTATTATAGAATAGGGTAAGTCTGGGACTACAGGGACATCAAGGGTGGAAATAATAGTGGACGTTTCAATAATTTACCCTGGATACCGGATACTCCCTAGAGACCCCATGAACACAAGGGACTTCTAACTTCTTTAAACAGATAGACAGGGAGTGTGTCGCTCAGCAGAGTCACCTGGCTTCCTGAGTCTAGAAGTCCACTCACACACTCTCCATTCACTATTAGAGAACAGTTCAGTGCCCCCCGGTCAGATGTAAAGTCAGTACACCATTCGCGACATACGCTGTTCAAACCCTGAACCCGGCAACAGTTCCTCGGCTCATCCGCTGCCCCCTCTTTTCTCCTCATCGACTCAGTTTGGGACTCCGCCCCTTCTGAGTGTGGCAGTAGTTTGTTAGAGTTTACTGGTTCCCTATTCTCGCCAGGGACCTCAGAGCCTTTTCTCCACAGATCCCAAAACAGACAGAAATCCCGGCCTATAATTATAGGACGCACCAAGTCCTGAACGATGCCTACTTCATGGGACTCAGTGCCATGCGTCGTTTCAATGTCCACTCTGGCCATAGGGTAGTCCTTTACATCACCATGTATGCATTGAACACTGACTTTTTTCCCTGGTAGTATATTGAGAGGAAAAGTGGCTCTAATCAAGGTCACTAAGCTCCCAGAGTCTAGCAGCGCCGTTACTGCTTCACCGTTCACCTTCACGGGACATACTTGAGGACCCTGATTGGGGAACGGGTTTCCACTGCAGGCTGGATATGCATACCATGAAATACTGTGTCCTATGCTGCAGTCCATCTGCTCAGTGGTCTGCGGACACCGGGCAGCTATATGTCCTGGCTTGCGGCACCTCCAACAAATAATATCACCCGCAGTGACCTTGGGCACCACCTCCCCCCGCCATTTTGACCTTGGGCGCTCCACCCCTTTTTGGGACTCTGCCCCCTGTTTGGGCCGCCAGTACGTAATGGGCTGCTTCCCCAAGGAACCTTCCATCCCCTGGTACCTCTCGACCAGTTCGACCAGTTCATCAGCATTCCGGGGATCACCCTGGGCAACCCAGGTCTGCAGAGACTTTGGCAGGGAGTGCACAAACCGATCCATTACTACTCTTTCTACCATCTGGGCCTGTGTAGCAGACTCTGGCTGTAGCCATTTCTGGACCAGGTGCAGCAGGTCAAACATTTGGGAGCGAGGTGGTTTGTCCCGGTAATAAGCCCAGCGGTGCACTCTCTGTGCCCTGACAGTCATTGTTACCCCCATAAGTGCGAGGATCTCAACCTTTAGCTTAGGATATTCCTGAGCGTCCTGCACAGTCAAATCGTAGTATGCCTTCTGGGGCTCCCCTGTCAGGTATGGGGCCAGTACCTCTGCCCACTGCTCTGGGGGAAGTCTTTCCCTCTCAGCAACACTCTCAAATACAGTCAGGAAGGCTTCAACATCATCCCTGGGGGTCATTTTTTGTAACGTGCGTCTTACCGCCTTTCTGACATGGTTGTCATCAGCCAGACCTGGGGTTGGGGCACTCGTCCTGCCCTGGATGGCGGTTGTCAGAAGGTGTATCTGCTGCCGATGTTCCTGCTGGCTCAGCTGTATCTGCTGCCGATGCTCCTGCTGGCTCTCCTGCATCTGCTGTTGGTGCTCCTGCTGGCTCTGCTGCATCTGTTGCAACAACATCCTGTTGGCCTCTTGCTGCTGTACCTGCGCCTGGACCAAGTGTTTCAGCAGGTCCTCCATTTTCTCCGGCAATGCTGGCTGGCTTGCTATAGCCTTGACCCACGACATGCAGTAACTAGTCCCACTTCTCTGCTGGGAACGCTGCTCGCCCGTCTCCACCAATTGTAGGGATGTGGTCTCGATTGTGTGCGACCGGAGGTAAGCAGGAAGGCGACTCTTCTGGGTTCTTTAAGCAAGTTTATTAAGACTTCATAAACTTGCAGTCAGACAGAAAACAAAACAGCCTTCTCTGGCACAAAGTAACAAAAAACAGCTATAACGTCCTGGTACTCTAACTGAGTAGTCTCTTCAGCACACACTCTGGAGGTCTCCTCAGAACTCCCACACTGGAAGTTTCCACAACTCCAGCCACTCACACCTGTGGTCAGCATTAGGCTCAATTATATATACCAGACATTCAGCTAACACAGAGCACATGACAGGTCACATGGCAGTGACCTCATCACAGGTCCTCAAACCACATACAAAGGTATAGTGAAGTCTTACTATCGCTACAGTGTGTATGTATGATTATGCGCCGCCCTTAAAACTTGTAATGGTATCTACACTGCATGATATTGAGAGCTTGAAGGCGCATGTGAGGTATACAGTCACCGGCTGTTTTTTTCGGCTATTTTACATTCGGTGTATTTGACCTCTTAGGCCACCAGTATGCTTTAATTGGTACATACTACAATTAGTGTGTAGCATTAAACAATGACATAATTTTGTTTGCCCATTTGATAATGATGCGATCCGGAATTTGTATTACATTGTTGATAAGATGGATCCGTGTAACATGTTGATATTTACATTGTATGATATTAGCGATTTCCTGCTGATAATGATGTGATCCGGTGTAACATTGTTGATATTTACATTGTATGATATTAGCGATCTCCTGCTGATAATGATGCGATCCGGTGTAACATTGTTGATATTTACATTGTATGACATTAGCGATCTCCTCCTGCACTGCTTTGCACTACACATGCGCCGTACGATATTAGCAGCCCTGTTTTGACAACTGGTCTCTCTGATTGTTATGGGAGCATGCGCTGTCATGGGGCCGGCAGACATTTTTGTACACCCATTTGAATGTTTTTTCTCTACAGTGTGATTATCGGTTCGGTCTGCGCCCTATAAGATATAAAAAGTTGACAGCTGATATGTCAATTTGTTGGCTACTATTTCTGATTCTCTTAACACCTAATAAAAATGAACGCATGCGCAGTCATGACTCTTTTCGGCCATACTGGTACACCTGCCGCATGTTTCCTGATTCTCTATTTCCGGTAGTTTAGCGTGTTCCGCTATGGCGTTCACACACAGATCACAGCTGCTGTAAGTTTTTAATTATTTGTGCTCTATAAATATTGATTTTTCTGTGTTACCACCACTCCTGCCCCTGACGAAGCCACTGAGGTAGCGATACGCGTTGGGCTCTGGCCCCCTTGCTTTTCCTTGTTTCTCCCCCTCTGGTTTGGTAATATGTTGGTTGTTTTCTAAGGGCGATTATTCTATTTGGAATACCTTGTACCATATATCGGCTTTGAAATGGGCTTAGTCATCATCTATGGTTATGTACTTTAACCTTATGTGCTTTATTGAAGTTATTTTCTTGTTCTGTGCATAAGCCTTTGTGATATTTTCTTGTATTTAGTGCAGACCAAAGCACAACTCTATAATACCTATATCCTAGCAAAATTATATATCCTCTTCCTACATTTATGCCTTTGGGGGAGACATAGGGTTGCTTTGATTCTTTATTATGTACTTATATAGCCACATTTGGTTCTATGTTATACTATGTATTGATTGAAGGGTCTTAGGGGGCCATGAACCCTCATTTTGTTGGGTGACTGTTTGTTCTATTTTAAATGTTTTTAACTCTATGGTGTGTTTATATGCAGTTTTGTCAATAAAATTATGATTATTTTCTATATTCAGGTGTTCCCTGGTGCATAGTATGTTCTTTTCCTTTTGTTCTTCCTGATTGCTTTTTTACATACAGTCATGGCCAAAAGTTTTGAGAATGACACAAATATTAATTTTTACAAAGTCTACTGCTTTACTTTTTCTAATGGCAATTTGCATATACTCCAGAATGTTATAAAGAGTGATCAGCTTAACAGCAATTACTTGCAAAGTCAATATTTGGCTAGAAAATGAACTTAATCCCCCAAAACACATTTCAACATCATTGCAGCCCTGCCTTAAAAGGACCAGCTAACCTCTTTTCAGTGATTGCTCCATTAACACAGGTGTGGGCGTTGATGAGGACATGGCTGGAGATCAATCTGTCATGATTAAGTATGAATGACGCCACTGGACACTTTAAAAGTAGGCTGGTGCTTGGCATCATTGTTTCTCTTCTGTTAACCATGGTTATCTCTAAAGAAACACGTGCAGTCATCATTGCAATGCACAAAAATGGCCTAACAGGAAGAGTATCGCAGCTAGAAAGATTGCACCTCAGTCAACAATCTATCGCATCATCAAGAACTTCAAGGAGAGAGGTTCCATTGTTGCCAAAAAGGCTTCAGGACGCCCAAGAAAGACCAGCAAGCGCCAGGACCGTCTCTTAAAAGTGTTTCAGCTGTGGGATCGGGCTACCAGCAGTGCAGAGCTTGCTCAGGAATGGCAGCAGGCAGGTGTGAGTGCATCTGCACGCACTGTGAGGCGGAGACTCTTGGAGCAAGGCCTGGTCTTAAGGAGGGCAGCAAAGAAGCCACTTCTCTCCAGAAAAAACATCATGGACAGACTGATATTCTGCAAAAGGTACAGGCAGTGGACTGCTGAGGACTGGGGTAAAGTTATTTTCTCTGATGAATCCCATTTTCAATTGTTTGGGACATCAGAAAACGCCTCATTCGGAGAAGACAAGGTGAGCGCTACCACCAGTCTTGTCTCATGCCAACTGTTAAGCATTCTGAAACCATTCATGTGTGGGGTTGCTTCTCAGCCAAGGGAATCGGCTCTCTCACAGTCTTGCCTAAAAACACAGCCATGAATAAAGAATGGTACCAGAATGTCCTCCAAGATCAACTTCTCCCAACCCTCCAAGAGCAGTTTGGCGATCAACAATGCCTTTTCCAGCATGATGGAGCACTTTGCCATAAAGCAAAGGTGATAACTAAATGGCTCAGGGAACAAAACATAGAGATTTTGGGTCCATGGCCTGGAAACTCCCCAGATCTTAATCCCATTGAGAACTTGTGGTCAATCATCAAGAGACGGGTGGACAAACAAAAACCTAAAAATTCTGACAAAATGAAAGCATTGATTGTGCAAGAATGGACTGCTATCATTATCTTATATATACCTGAACTACACACTTTTATTTATTATGTAATGTTGGTACACCTGTGCAAGATTTGTGTCCTATTTTATGTATTTTGTGTCCTATTTTATGTAATATTTTATGTACTGCTGTTTGTATTGCTGCTGTAATACTGTAATTTCCCCCCGGGATCAATAAAGTGTATCGTATCGTATCGTATCGTATCGTCAGGATTTGGTCCAGAAGTTGATTGAGAGCATGCCAGGGAGAATTCCAGAGGTCCTGAAGAAGAAGGGTCAACACTGCAAATATTGACTTGCTGCATTAACTCATTCTAACTGTCAATATAAACTTTTGTTACTCATATGTTTGCAATTATTATATTTCTGTCTGTGATAAAAACATCTGTCAAACACACATAAAAACCAGAGGGCAGCAGATCATGTGAAAATATAATATTTGTGTCATTCTCAAAACTTTTGGCCATGACTGTACTCCAGGTTGATACCCTATTCTTAGGATTATTTGGGGTAGTGCCCTCCATTTAGTTTTTTTGTTTTTTTTTGTTTGTTTGTTTTTTTCAGGATTTGCTGAACAGGCAATTAACAAGTAATACTCCACGCAGGGAGATAAGATCAGTAACTGCAACAACGGGATTTGCACACAAACACAATGCTTGAGAAGAAGGTATAAAAACGGTAACTTATCGCTTGCAGTTATTGTTGGGGAAAGGCTGAAATATCTCTCGCCGACGTCACCGATTATAGACAATGTCTCTGGCTCTGTTACGGAGGAATGAAGAGCACCGTCTCCCGACAATGCCGATGTATCCAATCCCGCTTGGCTCAGTACGTAGAGACAGTCCTTTATGTAGCTTCCTCTGGAATGGCTCCGAACACTAACTGTGGGCACGCTCGCAGCCGCAGCAGCGTGCGACCCTCTGGAGTAGTCTCTAGAAACGGAGCAAGTCAGCTTATCTGCAACTGCAGGCGGGAAGGAGCCGTCCAGCAAGGAAGGGTCCGAGGACAGTTCAGTCAGGACACAGTAAATTTGACAGTCAGAATGCTGGAGGATGGATGACGTGGAGTTACCAGTCGGAGTAATGGGGAGGGAGTCAACCTTCTCCTGGTTCTCCTGTCACTTTCTCGCCAAGTCAATCCCGTTCCCTCTCTCAGTCTCTTTAATCTCCCCCATGCCGCCTGCTGTCCAGTGCAAAGGTCCTCCTCTCTCAGAAGAACCTTCCCCCGGCAACAGTGGTGACAGTCCCAATAGTTCGGCCTTAAAGGGCACTGGAAACCACTGACCCTGTATCCGCTCATCTTCTTACACACTTTAATGTATTGCAGTACCCAATAAATGTTTTTTTTTTATTGGAAAGAGTTTTTTTGTCTACATAGAGGACTTAAACCTCCGACTGATTGATCATATGTACTACATACTGTAATACCTTTGTGTTTCAGTATTTAAGAAAATGTATGATCTCTTATCGCTTGCTGAGCTTCATAGAAGTACAAAGGTGTAGGGCCTTCAGTGGTCCCTGCTTGCCATGGTAACCTATTGGCAACCAGATATTCAATCATGTTGGGACCGATGGATGACCTTCAAGGAGTTTACCATTTGAATATCATAGATTAACAGTGATTTTTAATTTGTTAAACAATCGCTGTAAGAGGCAAGTGCTCACTGTACAGCAAAGTTGGCATCTGACCTTCATAGAGCTGACTCAGCTCAGCTGCTGGGCTCTCTCCATATATTGAAAAAGTAGCTTAAACTGGCTTCAGAAATCTTCAGCATGGAAAACAAGCTCTTGTTGGTTCAATATGTAGACATCACAAATCAAGAAATACAGCAGACTTAAAACTATTTCACCATATTAATTTCAAGATTTTTAAAAGCCAAGTACAATTTCTAAAATATGAAAGCATCATCAAAAGAATTTTAGACATTACATTGTCCTTTCAAAAAAGCAGAAAATAAAGCAATCAATAAGGCCTGCCCATCTTTATTATTAAGTTAATATACAGCTGCACAAAAACAATGTAATAAATATACAAACATATACATACTCTATGTGTCAGCACACTGTGATTAATAAATACATGAACTCCAGTATTGCTACACACATTAAAATATAAGGTACTTAGTTAACACAGTACATATAAAAAGTGTTTGTGTGCTGTACTCACTTTGGACCATTATTTACATTTGAGGTCATAATTATTTTTTCATAATAATTTAACCAAATTGTCTCTATGGTCCTATGTGAATGTGGCCTAGGGACGTTAAAAATAGTAAATGTAATACTTAACTAAGAAATCCATGTAAACACATATTCACAGACATCCTCAATAAAAACACAACTATTCTAAATGTAACTGACTATACCGAGATATATTACGTGCCAATCCTCTTTAAAATCCTTTGTGATGTAACCATTAGAGTTGAGCGAAACAGGTCGGTCAGATTCAGAAGTCGCCGACTTTTGCCAAAGTCGGGTTTCGTTGGCTGGAACACGACCATAGCATGCAGTCGGCCATGCAGTCGCCGAACCGAGCGCCAAAGTCAGATTTTCCCAGAATGCTTTCAGGCGCCTTCTTTCAGCCAATGAGCAATTACGCACTCTGTGGGCAATGAGATGACATGGGCAGCATCCACCATCATCTTAGAGAAGGGCATTGCAGTGATTGGCTTGCTTTGGGGGGTGTCATAGTGTCTATAAAAGCTCTGACCGCCGACCTCCATTTTACTTCTGCCGATCTCAACAGTAGGGAGAGGTTGCTTGCTGTTTATCAGTAGGGAGAGCGTTAGGGCTGGAAAGATGAGTTCTTATGTGCTTGTGCTGATAGCAATTGTGCTGTACAGTTAGTGTGCAGTGACGGGGAGGATTTTCTTGTGTGCAGCAGCGCTGGTTATTAGGCTGCCTGATAACTGTATTGCTGTGTGTACACTGCTGTGCAGACTGCTTTTTACACAGCACTAATATTTTTTATTCATTTTTTCTGCACAGTTACCGAGCGTTCATTCTTTCCCACACCGTATAGAGCTGTACGCTCCTCACACACTACCGTGTACCGGCTGGTATCACGGACAAATACATGCTGACTATCTGTGTGTTACTCGGAAATATATACTGAGATTGAAATTTTCCCGTACACCGTATACACCTGTCCGCTTCTGATACAGTACCGTATATCTGCTCTTTGTATTACGGTCAAATCC
>JARQOD010002633.1:0-75059 GCA_033576555.1 Oophaga sylvatica | reverse complement strand
CCCAACAAAATGTCCCTTTTCCGCAGAAAAACCCTTCTAGTCCTGCGGCTACCGCCAACCCCCCAACGAAATGAGCCCTCCCAACGCTAGGCTCCTCCGAACAACGGGGAACCCAAAACATAAGGGGGACTTTTGTAGGGGGTGGAGTAACAACAGGGGGGGATTTCCTCGCACCTCTCCGGGCCCCGTCTATCAGTGGGGGTAGCGGGCCTAGCACCCCCGGGGATGGGGAAATAATGACCAAAAAACGCCTTTAATTTTCAAAAACCCCATGAAAAAGGGGTTTCTAAGAGCTGGGTCTTCCATGGTATTGGGCCCATCTACGGAACTCGAAGCAAATTCCTCGCCGGACGATCCCCTGCTGTATCTTACGTAATTTTGTTCAGCAAGAGACCCCCATTGGGTCATCATATAAAAACCCGGGGGCATAAAAAACGATCTATTGACGGAGCGGGGACCCGGGGAGGGAAAAAGGCCCAGGATTGGGGGTCCCTGTAGGAGCGAGATAAAAATTTTCCCCCTTTTGCTCTTCCCCCCGATGATCGGGGCCCGAAGCCGAAAATAAAATTTACATGTTCCCCCTAAAGGGAAAAAAAAATTTGCCCGCCACCAGTGAACCTGTCCGGGAGACTACTTAGTTAAATTTGGGGTTTGCTCCGGGGAGCAAAAACTTTGGATTTAAATCCCCGTCGCCCAGGGAAAAATCCCTGCAACTGAAACCCCAGGGGGCTACTGGATCCGGGAAAACGGGAAAAAATTTTATGGGCCAGAAAAAATGACGGGTTTTTTATGATTGTGTACGATGTAAAAAAAATTTTTAAAAAAAACACTCTATACAACATATTTTTAGCAACTCAGCATTAAATTAAAATAATTTACCTGACACATACCGTTAAAACTGGGTTTTAATCTTGAGGACTTGATACACTGTCCAGGAAAAGGAGGCCCGGGGTCTAACCACCCAAAAATGGGGTCCTAACAACCCCCTCCCCCGGAGGTACTGAAAGGGTTTTAAAGGGCCCGTCTCCCCCTAACCCGTCTCCTATCAGTCCCAAACCCGTAATCAGTCCAAGAAGGATTTGTTTTTCACCAAAGGATATGGGTGATCTCTGCTAAATACACAGTTTTGAATATAGACAGACTGGAGAAAACCAGACTTGCATACACACTCAAAAACAGAAGGAAATAAATGATCTGGGATATTAAACTCTAAGCAAGGTGAAAAAAAACAACAAGGGGAGCTTTTAAAAATTAAGTCTATACAGATACTCCTATCTTATCGCTGAAGAATTTCATGGAACCCCCCCAACACAGAAAACCAGAGTTTTAAAAGGGAAACCAATAAAAAAATAATTAATTGCAGCCGGGAAAAAAACTGCCCTCCAGAACTGACACAGAAAAAATTAATCCCTAACCCAAACAAAAAAAAACAGCAACCCTGGGGAGAAGTCAGAAGTGAACCGCGACGATTTCGTGGCGTGCACCTGACATCTGACACAGAAAGAAAAAGTATGAGCAAACGTGGGGCCCAAACTACAAAAAAAGAAAAGGGGGGGGGGGGGAAGGGGGGTAATTTTTTGCAATCAAAAAAAAACCCCAAAAAACCCCAAACTCATAATTTCAAATCACCTGAGATCCACGACCTCTACCACCAAAAAAAGTTCTCTGGTGTAAAAAAATCAAAACAGCAGCCACTGAAAAAAAAAGGAAAAAAAAAAAGAAAAAACACAGTGGCTCCCCAAACGAGAGGGCAAAAACCCCGGAGGGGACCCCGAAGGCCCCCACGAAGTGCGGGGAAAAAAAAAATAAACAAAAACACAAAAAAAGAAATTGTCTTATCTGATGCGGAGATGCAGAAACGACACAGCAGGCTCAAGGGAAACTGGAAAGAAGGTTCAGACCAGAAAATTGATCACCGGCAACCCCCTGGGAAAATGACTCCCTTTTTTAAGACCCAACAGAACACCCGATTTTCCCGCCCCCCAATCCTCACTGACCGTTGTAACCCCAAGGGAGCCTTGCTCAGAAAATCTAAACCCCCTTTCCAAAAATACCCCCCCCCTTTAGGAGGGGGGACCGAACCCCCATTTTTTTGCAACCGGTCGGGGAGGATGGTTCTATGAACCAGGATAATTTCCCCCGCTGGGGGTCCCAAGCAAAAAACCCCAAAAATTTTCTTCCTGACCATAAAACCCCTCCATTTAACCAAAACTGGAGTCTTCGTCTAGAAAAAAAAGAATCCCAAAATTTTCTAAAAAATCTCCGATTCCCCCAACCAAAACGGGGCAGGAGGCACAGCAGCGGAACCACGGCTAACAAACCTCTTCAACAAGGACTTGTGGAAACTTATGGATCTTAAATGTCCCGGGAAAAAAGCAAACAAAAAAAAACGGATTAATAATTCCTGATTTTAAGGGCCAATGAACCTAGGCTTAATTTTTGGAGTGCTACTCTAAAGGGGGAATTTTCTTTTAGGACAAACCCGCCAAGCCCCCCCTTTAAAAAACCGGGGGCCCTCACCCCCTTTGGGGGTTTCAAACCGCGGGGGTTCCCCTGAGAGGGGACAACCCTCCACTCCTGGCCCCCAAAACGCTGCAACGCTAACAACAGAGTCAAACCGGACAGACAGAAGCCTCCGTTTTTCCCCGAAAAAAAACGGGGGGAAAAACCCGAATTAAGAAAAAAGGAGACATCAAAGGGCAGAGCTAGCCCTTTATTAAGAGCAAACTCCCCAAAAAGGGAAAAAAAAAACCCCTCATCCGTCAGCAGACACAAAGTCTTAATAAGTCTCCAAGTTGGTTTTTTTCCTCAGTTTGACCTTTTGGCTGGGGGAAAACCGAGGAAAAGACAATTGAAAACCCATTTTTGAACAAAAAGCCCCCCAAAAAACTGGAAACAAATGGACCCTTTTTCAAAACCCAAAATTTTTCAGGAATCCCGTGTAAAGAACCCGTGTGAAGGAACAACGGCACCAATTCAGAGGAGGAGGCAAATTATAATGGCAAAATGTATCATTTTGGAAAACCTTCAAAAAATTCCCAGGGGTTTTGGTCATTCTCTGAGAAACGGGGAAATGGGGAAATGAAATATGAGATATGGGTCCTGGTCCTTGGGCAAGGCAATGGCATCAACAAACCACAGGCGAGAGAAAAGGTTGGAGCGGAGCAAGTCCCCCGGACTGCACAAACCCCCACATCGCGGGGGCAAGGGGGCCACCAAAAGGACCGATAAAAGTCTTGGTCCCAAAAAAAACCCGGGGTGCCCCCAATGGGGGAACAAGAATCTCAGACATCCACCTTTTTCTTTGGGCCCCGGGACAAACAATTTTCCAACAGGGCAGTGTGGCTATCCTCCTGACACCCTCCAAAAAAGTCAAAAATTGGGGGGGAGGGGGGAAAAAAAAAATACCCCTCCTTCAAAATAACAAGGGATCAGATAGCTCAGAGAGTCCGAAGAAACCCCCTCAGAGGGCACCCCCCTTAACATTCTTAGTGCCAGGAAGAAAGGAAACCAAAAATTTTAAAACGTGTGAAAAAAAAGGGCCCCCACCTGGCCTGTCTAGGATTGAGTCGCTTGGCAATTCCAGATAGCCCAGTTCTTGGGGTCCGTAAGGACCCCCACCTGATGTTTGGCTCCCTCCAGCCAATGTCTCCCTTTTAAAAAGCCCACTTCAGGCCAATAACCCCTTTTACCCAGTAAAAATTAGTTCAGAGGCATCAACCTCCCCCTGAAATGGCAG
Organism: Oophaga sylvatica; assembly: GCA_033576555.1. Taxonomy (NCBI): domain Eukaryota; kingdom Metazoa; phylum Chordata; class Amphibia; order Anura; family Dendrobatidae; genus Oophaga; species Oophaga sylvatica. The sequence goes on along the minus strand of JARQOD010002633.1, from coordinate 71,320 downwards.
AAAAAACATCAGGCTCCGTAGAACAGGAGCAGAAGTGAATCCTTTTTTAAGTTCCTGAACGCAAGACTCCCAGGAGGCCAATTCCCCCATAAAAAACCCTCTCTGGTCAAATCAATTAATGGTTTTTAAAATAACCCCGAAATTACCCTAAATTTCCATAAAAATTTTGGAAAACCCAAAAATCTCTGAAGAGCCTTTTTAAAGAAGTAGGTTGGACCCAACCAGATGGCCTGAACCTGACCCCCTCCATTTCAAAAAAGTGGGGCAAAATGAACCCAGAAATAGATCTTTTTATGCCAAAAAGACATTTGATCCTTCACAACAGGCATTCTCTCTAAAATTGGAAAAAAAGTCCCCAAAAGTTTTTCATAGGTCCCCGTCTTAGAAAAAACAAGTATATCCAAAAAAAAAACAGAAACTTGCCAAAAAAACCCTGAAAATTCATTCATGAAGGACTGGAAGACGGGAAAGGGGCATTAGTGACCCAAAGGGCTCAAAAGGTACTCAAAAAGCCTTCAGGGGTGTAAATCCCCCTCTTCATTCACCCCCCGCTTAATGCGAAAAAGGGTTTAAAAACGCCCCCCCGAGGTCAAGCTTGGGAAACAAGAGGCTTTTTTTCCCCCCAAACGGCAGAAACAAGGTTAAAAGGGGGTTTTATATTTACAGTAATATTGTTCAAGAACTAATCATACAGGGGTTAATGAACCATTTTTTTTGGGCCCCAAAAAAAAACGGCACTAAGGGTAAAAGGATGGTCTGATAGACCCTTCCCCCAATGATTCCTTGATATAAACGATAGGTCATGTTGGGGAAAAAAAGTTAAAAAGGCACCTTTAGGGAATTTACTACCTGGCATAAAACAAAAACGCAGTCTAGCTTATGGGGAGTAAGGATGCAGATTTAATTTCGTAAAACATCAGAAAAATCAAACAAAAAAAAGGAACATCCCCCTGGGGGGGAAAGGGAGAAAAAACGGAGTGTTGGTATTAAAAAATTGGCAGAATGGTTACAGAAAGATTTCCAATCCAAAAAGGGGTTAGAGACTGAACCAAGGGGGGAAAACCGCACTATAATGTCATGAAAAAATTTATAGAAAACCAAAAATTTGCAGCCTCCTGGTGATCGGTTCAACCCCATTTTTACCTGGGGGAAAAACTGGGGTTTTTCAGCCAAAAAGGGGGAATCGATCCCCAGTAAAGGAATAACTTCTGTAGGGGTATCAAGGGGGAAAACCCCAAGTTTTCAAAAAAAAAATAAACAATAGCTGTCCAGAATCAAGAAAGCCTGGGGGGAAAAAAGAGGGGAGAGAGATACAGAGTGACAGTTAATAAAAACTTAGTCTAACACTCCAAGACAAAGACGTGCAAAATTCTTCCCCGCTTAGGGGGGACGAATAGATGAGAGGCACCCAGTAGAAACAAACCCCCTTGCGCTTTCGAAAATCATGACCTGTGCCCCAGCCCCCACTCCATCACACGCAGGGTCGCAGTGGTCACAAGGAACCCCACCCACGCATCTTCCCCCACGCAAAGTTTGTCAATTTGAACGCTAATGAAAAAATTTTTGAGACCGGGGGGGAGGGGGAACCCACCTAAACCTTTTTACATTATCCAAAACCCCTTCCGGAAAAAAAGGGGCCGCCAAAGCGTGTCATTCCTTTGGTGGGGACCCCCACCTACGGAATCTCTGACAGTATAACTCCGTCATAAACCCCCCCTATTTAACCCCAAAAAGGGTTTTTTTCGCTTGACAGTGACATTGGCCCTTCGTACAATAACCCCCAAAAACCCGAAAAAATGCATAACATCACTAAAAAAAACCCCCCAGGTATAGGAAAAAAACCCAACCTGAGGATCGCCCGCAGGAAAGATGATAATTTGAATGCTGCCGGGTTTTTCCTGAGGACTTAATTTTAAGGAAGAAACAATTTAAAATTTTTTTTAAAAATTTAAAAAATTACTCATCCCCAAAAAAAAATCTGGCATGGGATCCTGGGGTTCCCCAAACAACCGCAAAAATGCAGCAACCCCAAACCCTCATGGCAAGTGATCCACACGGGCCGACAACTGTGCAAACTCCATTGGGAAAAAAACCCCCCCCAGCACCCAGAGATACAGGGGAAAAAAAAAAAAAAAAAAAAATGCAAAAACAGAAAAATTCTCTGACAATTTTTTCCTTCAAAAAATTTTTCCCCCTTTGTGAGTACCATACAATTTTTGAGGCCCCGGGTACTGTTATTTTCGGTAGCGAGGATGGGGGTAAAAAAGGAATAACCGGCGTTGGAATCTAGAGATTGCAGTCCCCACTAACCCCCGCAACAGGGGGAGCCAGGAGTTTTTCCTACGTTGGTCCAGACGCCTTCCAGCCGAGAAACTAACCCACCAAAATAGAAATGGGAAATATCTGCCCCGGAGCGAACCCCAAAATAATAAAAACCCCCAAACATGTAATGGCGTTAGACAAGAGGAAATACTGCACAGAAAGAAAATATATGAGCAAACGGGGGCCCCAAAACTATTAAAAAGAAAAGGACGGGAAGGTACTTACGCAATCTCAAAAACCCAAAAAAAAAACCCAAATTTCTAATTTCAAAATCACCTGAGATCACACGACCTTTTAAAACCACCTAAATTATTCTCGGGGTTTTTTAAAAATCAAAACAGCAGCACTGAAAAAAACGGGAAAAAAAAGCAAAATACAAAACCTTTTTGGCTGGACTAACTGAGAGGGCAAAACCCCCCGGAGGGACCCTAAGGCCCCCAGAAGTGCAGGACAAAATGCAAAAATATAGCAAAAACACAAAATAAGAAAATGTCTTATCTGATAGCAGGGGATCCAAAAAGCCCACAGCAGGCTACAAGGGAAATGGAAAAAGGATTCAGACCAGAACAATTGATCCCCGGGGAACCCCTTTTAGGGGGAAATGACTCCCTTTTTAAGCCCCCAACAGTAACACCTGTTCCAGTCCCCACTCCTCACTAGTCCCGTTGTAACCACCGAGGGACCTTGCTCAAACTCATCTCAAACCCATTCACAAAAGGGGACTGTATTCAGTACCAGGTATATAAGTATAGTGAAGTTATTTTGGGAAACTGTATTATTTTTGGAGTCAGACACAGTGCTCTCAGGTCGTATGGGTTACACCAAATAAAAAAAGAAAAAGGGGGTTGGGGTCAGAAGCGTACAGCTGTATCAGTGTTGGGGGGAAATTTTTTAAAAACCCCAAAATTTAGAGTAACAGACAGACGTCACAGGCTCGTATGGATTAGACCAATTAAAAAGTGAAAAAGGGAATGTATTAGGGGGGTACGCTGATACACTGTTGGGGGGAAATTTTTTAAACTCCGTATTATTTCCGAGAAAAAAGAAGACGCTCAAGGGGCGTATGGATTAGACCAATTTAAAAAGAGAAAAAGGGTAAGTTTTGGTGGGACAGTGTATACACTTTGGGGAAATTTTTTTTAAATCCCTATATTTTTAGGAGTCAGAACAGACCTCTCTGGCTCAGTAGGTTGACAAAATATATAAAGCGAAACAGGTACGTTCACCAATACTGGTGCAATAGTATGGAAAATTTTGTAAATTTCGTAATATTTCGGGAGTCAGACACAGACGCCCGGCCCAAAGGTTTCACAAGAATTAAAAAAACTAAAAAAAGGGGGATGTATCACCGATAGCAGCTGATTAGTTTTGTTTTAATGTGTTGTCATGTTTTGTGTTTCCTATAGCGTCTTGTGCTTGGGGGGGAGGAAAAACGAACATGGTTTTAAAAAGAAATGATTGTATTATTTTATACAAGCATGCTGAAAAGTTCACACAGTTTGCAGGAACAGAGACAGGGACCAGCAGGCCAGGCAACTTCAAGCAACATAAAAATCCAAAGCAGGGAAGGGGCTCTTCTCTGACCGTAAAATTTCCCCTGCAAACTGGGGTTTACCAAAAAAGCAGGTTTCAGAGTCCAAAGGTGTTCAAGGGGTTTCCCTTGGAAAATGGAGTCCAATCCAAGGTTTTAGGGGTCAGGGGACAAAAGACTGAGGTTGTTTTGGGGACTGATTTTTCGCTGAGGTGTTAAAAGCAAGAGGGGGAAAATCAGGGTGGGAACTGAAAATGGAAACCCCCTATTAACTGAGGGAAGAGTGCAGAAAGACAGAAAGCAAAAAGGGGCCACGGGGAAAATGAGTTTCAAGGGGAAATGTCAACAGAGACAAAGAACCTGCATTCTCCCCCCCTTTGGGGGAACCTCCGGGGGACCTCAGACCAGGTTGGAGGGTACCTTGATGAAATGGCGGAGCAGGGGAGGAGCATTTACTTATTGTGGGGTTTCCCTGAGTTTCCTCACTGGGTAGCCCTGCCATTTAATCAAATATTGCAATGATTTCTGTACAAAACCGAATTAAACCTTTCCACCATAATTTCTTCTGACCATGACCAGCACTGGGTCGGGGGAAGGAAAAAGAACTCCAGGAAACTTTGGGTGTTGGCCTTTAGTAGGGATACATTAAAGACAGGAGGGGCTAAAGTTCTGGGCAGTTGAAAGAAAGCAACAGCATTTTAATTTACTGTCTTAAAAAGGTCCAATGTACTTATTCCCAATTTAACGATGGAATCTTTAATTTAGGTTTTGGGTGACAGTCAACCAATTCCTCCTTTAAAAACTGGTGATTTTACGAAATTTATCTGCTGCTTTTTGTCCTTTTTCTGAGCCAATTCTAATTTTCCTTTAGAAGACCATATTTTTTTTGTAAAGAAGTGTTCTTTCAGCCCCTGCGGAAAAGGGGTTTTCTAGGGGAAATCGGGGGAAAAATGTTGGGGTGATAACCCAGTTTGGGGGTAAAAAGGAGACTGTTTAGGGAGGCGCCTGAAGAGTTATAAGAGAAAACACCCATGGAAGTAGATCCCCCCAATCATCCGTGGGGCAGATAAAACAGCGAGATACTGCTCCAGGGTCTGATTGGTTCGTTCGTCTGCCCATTAGTCGGGGGGATAAAAGCAAAGAAAGGTTTTTTTTTTAATGTCCAATGTGCACAAAATTTTTTGCCAAAACCTTGAAGTGAATTGACCCCCCCCCAATTTTGCCCACCGGTACCCCATGAAGCGAAAACATTCTTAACATCAAATCTGATGTCTGTTTTGCGGGGGTTTAACCGACACAAGGGATAAAATGAGCTGCCTTTGTTAGACGGTAACACCACTAGAAGGGGGTTTTTCCCCCTTGGGGTTTGGGGTTAACCCACAATGAACCCCATAGAAATGGATCCCAGGGGGGGCGGGGGGGGAAGAGGTTTTTGCAACAGACCTTTTGGTGGGGGGCGAGGTTTTTGCATCTTGCACGACTTCACTGAAGTGACATATTTAAAAAAACATTTCCTAAAAAGGGGCCCCACCAAAGAAACGAGAAAAAAATTCTTGTTTTTTTAAAATTCCCCTATGCCCGGTTTTGGAATCGGGATGAGTTGCAATACTCTAATCTGACTTTTTTCAGGTTATACAGGTTTCCCTGAATCCACACACCATTTTTAAAAGCAAGACTTACGTCCCTTTGGGGTTGAGCCAACAAAGAATCCGCATGGTTGCTTCCTTATGTCCTTAAGTAGGTCTTATTATGAATCACTCCCAGGAATCTAAGTCAGGGAGAAAGTCTTAGGAGGAGTAAGGGACGTGTCTCGCTGAAGAATCCTAGAGGTGCATCAGCCTTTCCATTGCGCGTCCTGGTCTATAAGAAATGACAAAATTAAATTGGTTTAGGAAAAGATTCCAGCGAGCCTGGCGAGGAGTCAGGCACTTAGCCGACCTGATAAATTCAAGGTTCGATGGTCTGTCAGGACGACTATTTGCTGTGCAGCTCCCTGAAAGAAGGTGTCTCCATTCCTTGAAGGCGGCAATAATGGCCAACAATTCTCTATTGCCCACAATCGTAGTTCTCTCAGCCGAAGACAACTGCTGGAAAAGAAGCACAGGGATGCAAGACTTCTTCTCACCTGTTCTCTGAGAGAGTATAGCTCCAACGGCACAGTCTGAAGCATCCACTCTATTATGAGGCAAGCTCGGGATGGGATGTACTAAGATGGTGCGGTGTAAATTTATCCTTTAAACAGGAAAATGCTTCTGAGCTTGCGGGGTCCAGGAGAAGACTGTTATTCCGGTAAGTTGGAAATAGGTGACACTAACCTCAGAAAAATTCTTAATGAAACGTCTATAGAATTGGCAAACCCGATGAAGCGCTGACCTCCTTCACATTTCTAGGAATTGGCCAATCCTTGATGGCTTGGGTCTTGCTCCATCCATACTAATCCCTTGCGTAGATAGTACATCCCCAGAAATTGAATTTTCGGTCCTATGGAATTCACACTTTTCAAGTTTGATGTAGAGATGGTTTTGTCTTAGGCGTTCTAAGACCTTCTCACATGTCCATGATGTTCCTCTGTGGTGTTTAGAAAAAATTAGAATATCATCCAGATAAATCACCACAAATGTATCTAGGAGATCCCTGAAGATATCATTCACGAAGTGTTGGGAAAGTGGCTGGGGCGGTACTCAGACCAAAAGGCATAACTAGATATTCAAAGTGTCCATAGCGTGACCTGAAAGCAGTCTTCCATTCATCCCCAGGTCTAATACGGACCAAGTTATAGGCCCCACGGAGATCCAGTTTAGAGAAAATTTTGGCATCGCCGCACTCTCTCCAAACAACTCAGGGGATTAAAGGCAATGGATAACGGTTTCTAATAGTAACCTTATTGAGTTCCTATAGTCTATGCAGGGTCTCAGAGATCCATCTTTCTTCTTCACAAAGAAGATGGGTGCACCTGGGGGAGATGAAAGAGGGGCGTATAGAAGCCCTTGGCTAAATTTTCGTCTATATAACCTTCAAAGCTTTTAGCTCGGGCCCGCTAGGGGGTAGATCTTACCAAAAGGTATCCGGCTCCAGGCAATAATTCAATTGGAACAATCATATGGACGGTGAGGAGGAAGCTGATTCATTTTTTTCTTGTCACATAAATCCACATAGTCCTGGTATACAGCTGGTAGTTCAGGGATGACATGGTTCCTTTAGGAACAGAGCAAGCTAAAACTCCTTGACTCATCTGTTTCTCCGGAAAGTGTAATCCTTGGTCTCCCAGTTAATTGTAGGATTCTGCGCTGCACCATGGTAGCCCTAGAATAATGGGAAAGTGGGGAGAAGAGATAAGCATAAAAGACATTTTCTCCTGATGATCTTTACCCATAAGGACCCTCAAAGGCTCTGTTTCTTGATCCAACTGGTCCAGAAGTCAGTAGAGAGCCATCCACAGTCTCCCATCTGTACTGGAGTAGCCTTCTTCACTGAACGTATCCCTGTTTCAGAGCAAAGGAGATATCCATAAAATTTCCACTTGCTCCTGAGTCGATCATAGCAGAGTAGGCACCCAGACTGAGTCAACCCGAGTTTGATGGAAAGGAAGCAATGAGAATTGTTTCTTTCAACTCAGCTGGGACACCGCTGAGGAAACTTGAAAAATTGCAGCGTTTATACTGTCATCGTCCCCAGAACTAACAGAGTTTAAGTCCGAGAAGAAAATCAGATCTCTTGCAGCAGATCTCTCTGGAGCTGAGGCTTGGACATGACAGAGCTCCTCTCGCAACACTCACAGTGAATGACTGCTGCAGTAGTCTACGAGAACGGCTGGGGCATGTTATAATGAAGTGCCCTGACTTACCACAGTAGAAACATAGATTTTCCCTTTATACGATGTTCTTTGCGTGCTCACTAACCCGTCTTTGTAAAGAGTCCACCTGCATGGGTTCAGGTTCTGGTTCCCTTGTGATCCTACTCAAAGGTTCCTTAGCTGAGGAGGGAGGTAGTAAAAAGGTTAGTGCGATTATTTTCAAACCATCTCTCTTGTCTGCGTTCAGTCCAGACGAGCATCAATACGGATACAATAGTTAATAAAGTCACCTAACGCAGTGGGAGGTCGGCACGAGCAAGTTCATCCTTAATCAGTGGAGACAACCCTTCCGAAAAATAATTTTTTAGCGGAAGTGTCCCAAGTGGTATCAAGAGCCCATCTCCTGAAATCCAGGGCATATTCAGTACTGAACGCTTACCTTGGCGCAAAGTTAACATGGCTGCTTCACTGTTGCACCTCGATTGGGGTCATCAAACACCTGCCCCATGGCTGAAATAAAAGCATCAAGGTGATTTAAAACAATCACCTCAGTCTCAATCAGAGGGTTTGCCCACATCAAAGCCTTATGGTAAGCAACATGATTTAGTAAGCACTTGGATCGTTTGTGGAAATTGTGAAGCATGTGGCAAGAAAAAATAAATTGCATTGATTAATAAATCCCCTGAATTTCTCACGTTCACCGCCAAAACGAAAAGGAGGTAATTTGGGGATCCCAGAACTCGGGGTTATGGCAGGAGCCTGGCTCGTTCCTCTAGAGCCTCAATCCTGGCTCGCAATTCTTGGGTATCTGTCCAAACACTTGCAAATTATGATTAGTGAGGTCCTGTAGGCTTGCAAAACGGGTCTTTAAAGTCTGTACATCTGAAAGGATTGTATCAGTCACTCCGCAAAGTTCCTTTATGCGGGCCTCCATCTTCCAGATCTTTTAAGGCAGAAGTGCTGGAAGGAGAAGAGGAAAGGAAAAAAAAAAAATTAGTGTTCACTGTGGTAAACTCCAGAGTAAAATTTTTAAGGGAATGCGCTCATGTGGAATGGTTGTGAGAAGTCACAACCACTGTCATCACATAAGGTATTAAACGGACATCTGGTATCCACAGTCACAGCAGACACGGCTTTCCCAGACCCAGCAGACACTAAACATTGTCTCCTGATCTTGTCATGTATAGTGTACAGTTCCTATAGCGTCTTGTGCTTGGGTGCGAGGAAAACACAGGAGACATAGGTGAAATGAAATGACTTTGTATTACTTCATACAAGCATGCTGAAAAGTTCACAACAGTTTGCAGGAACAGAGACAGGAGACACAGCAGGCCAGAGCAACTTCAAGCACTACAATAAATCTCCAAAGCAGGTTCAGGATCTCTTCTCTGTACCGTAATTCCTCTGCAAACATGGATTCACCAAACAGCAGGTTTCCAGAGTTCAAAGGTGTTCCAAGATTCCTCATTAGGGAATAGCTGGAGTACAAGTCCAAGGTTTCAGGAGTCAGGTCACAGACTGACTGAGGCTTGATTCAGGAGCACTGATTGTTCAGCTGAGGCTGCTTAAGAAGCAAGAGGAAGATTCAGGGCGGGAACATGAAAACTGGAAACTCCATATTAACTGAGGGCAAGAGCTGCAGAAAGACAGAAAGCAAAATGGCCGACGGAAAACTGAGTTTCAAGGAACAATGTCAACAGAGACAAAGAACCTTACAGTGCAGAGATGGTTTCTGAGCAGAGGCTCCCTCTGGTGGTTACAGACAGTACTGAACCTTACAGCGAAGAATGGCAATCTGGGATCACTGACTGGTCTGATATAAGGGAGGTTCCCTCCCATGATGGTTGCCGGTGCTCAATTGTTCTTGTCTCAATTGTGGTTCCTGGTTCATTTGGAAGTTTGCTGGAGTCTTGCATTCATCTGCTGCTTTCAGATAAGAATATATTCTGCTTTTCTTTTTGTGCTTGCTTTTTGCATAAATTTTTTTGCACTATTGTGGAGGTCAGCCGGGTCCCCTTCTGGGGCCTGTGCTCCTCTCAGTTTATCTGTAGCCACTGTTATTTGTCCATTTGCTTTTTCCTGTTTTTTCAGTGGCTGCGGCTTAGTTTTGTTACACCAGAGATCTGATTTAGGTGGTGGAGATCGTGTGATCTCAGGCGTTTTTGCAATCAGAAGAGTGGTATTTTTTAGGGTTTTTTGTTGGATTGCAGTCAGAATTCTTTCCTGTACTTTTTGTGTAGACAGATTGGGCCCCAGCGTTTGCTCATTCTATTTTCTGTCTGCGTCTGTGTCCGTGCTTCTTCTTGTCTAACCGCCATTACATGTTTGGGGGCTTCCTATTTTCTTTGGGGATCTGCTCCGGGGCAGATAGCTTTCATCTTTCTGCCTTTAGGTGTAGTTTATCTCTCAGGCTGGACGAGGCGTCAAGGATCAACCTAGGAACGCTCCACGGCTACCTCTAGTTGTGTGGTTAGTTCAGGTTACTGCAATCCAATAGGTTCCAGCCTCTCTGGTGTATTGCCGTTTTGCTTTTTCTCCTCAGCTACCTAAACATAACAGTATAGTGAAAATATTGTAAATCTCCATATATATTTCAGGAGTCAAAGACGTCACAGGCTCAGTGTGGATTAGACAAGAATATAAAAAGCAGATCCGCAAGAAACAATCACACATGTGGGCCAATGTTAAAGGTGTCAATGAGCACTTAGAGTGGTGGGGGGGAGGACTTTCTGGCAAAAAGGGTATTGTATCACAAGTGTACAGCTGTATACAGTCTAGGGGTAATTGTAAATCTCCGTATATTTTTCCCGAGTCAGACACAGACTCTCACAGGCTCAGTATGGATTACACCAGAATATAAAAAGTAGAAAAAGTCTAATGCATTAGAAGCGTACAGCTGTATACAGTGTTGGGGTAATTTTAAATCTTCGTATATATTTCAGTCTCTGTAAGCCAGTCCAGACTCTCCCGATAGAATACGCAGAGGCAATGCTGACCCTCAATTACTTTGTCTGTGGAGACAGCGAAAATGGTTCTTTGTGAAGAAAGGGTTGTGTATGTCACGCGGTCTTATGATATGTGTACGATGTCAGTAAACTATTCTTAAAAGAACAACACTCTATACAACATATAGATTAGCAACATCAGCATGTAAATATAGAATAGATTTACCTGACACGATATCCGTTGAACTCAGGGTTAATCTTGAGGACTTGATACACTGTCACAGGAAAGAGGAGGACCGGGGGTCTAACCTGACCCTAAACTGGGGTCCTAACTAATCCCTCACCTTGGAGGTACTGATAATGGTTCAGAGGTCCAAGTCTCCAGCCTAACCCTGTCTCCTATCAGTCCCTGAACCCTGTAATCAGTCCTAAGAAGGATTCTGATTACCACCAAAGGGATATGGGCTGATCTCTGCTAAATACACAGATTAGACATATAAGACAGACTGGAGAAAACACAGACTTGCATACACACTCAAACACAGAAGGAACATAAATGATCTGGGATATTAAACTCTAAGCAAGGTGAGCTTAAAACAACTAAGGAGCTCTTTAACTTAAGTCTATACAGATACAATCCTATCTGTGGTCTGCATGAAGAATTTCACTGGCAACTCCCAACACAGACAACCAGAGATTTAAAGGAAACCAATCAACAAATAATCAATTGCAGCCGGGAGAAACCGCACCCAGTCCCAGAACCGAGCACAGACAGAATTAACTCCCTAACTGCCAAACACAAAGAAACAGCAACTCAGCTGTGAGAAGTCAGAATGTGCAACCGCGACGATCTTCGTGGCGATGCACACATGACAGTACCCCCCCTTCTACGAGGGGCCTCCGGACCCTCAGGGCCAGGTTTGCCCGGGTGAGTTCTGTGGAAGGTCCGCACCAAACGATCTGCGTTAATGTCAGACGCAGGAACCCACGTCCTCTCCTCTGGACCATACCCCTTCCAATGCACCAAGTACTGAAGGGACCGGCGATTCAGACGTGAGTCAATGATCTTTGACACTTGAAACTCCAAGTTACCATTGACCACCACTGGAGGAGGAGGTAGTAGTTAGCAAACCCCAGAAAACGCTGCAGAGCCTTAAGATCCTCTGGCTGATCCCATTCAAGCACTGCTCTCACCTTTTCAGGGTCCATACGGAAACCGGAGGCTGACACCAAGAAACCCAAAAACTGAAGTTCCTGTACGGCGAATACACACTTTTCCAGTTTGGCGTATAGTTTATTGTCTCGCAAGATCTGCAACACCTGTCTCACATGCTCCTGGTGAGACACAAGATCTGGTGAGTAAATTAAAATGTCATCCAAATATACGACCACAAACAGCCCCACCAGATGACGAAAAATGTCATTAACAAAATGTTGGAATACTGCTGGTGCAGTAGTCAGACCAAAAGGCATGACAAGGTTCTCATAATGTCCCTCCGGCGTGTTAAACGCCGTTTTCCACTCATCCCCCTCTTTTATCCTAATCAGATTATACGCCCCCCTGAGATCCAATTTAGAGAACCATTTGGCGCCAACAATTTGATTGAAGAGATCAGGAATCAGAGGGAGTGGATACGGATCTCGAACAGTAATCCGATTAAGTTCGCGGAAATCCAAGCAAGGGCGTAGGCCTCCATCTTTTTTCTTCACAAAGAAGAACCCCGCGGCCACTGGGGAAGATGAAGGTCTAATATGCCCTTTGGCCAGACTTTCCGAAATATAATCTTTCATAGCCTGCCTCTCAGGACCAGAAAGGTTATATAACCTAGCTTTAGGTAACTTAGCATCAGGAAGTAAATTAATAGAGCAGTCATACACGCGATGAGGAGGCAACTCCTGACACCCCTCCTCAGAGAACACATCCCCAAAGTCCTCCAAAAAAGGAGGCAAAGTACTAGGCACGACCGCACTGATGACTGTGTTCATGCAGTTACTTTTGCAAAACCCCCCCATTGGCTTATATCTCTGGACTGCCAATTAATCACAGGGTTATGTTTAACCAACCAAGGAAGTCCCAACACAATAGGAGTAGGTAGACCCTCCAACACATAACAAGATAATAGTTCCCTATGTATTGCCCCTACCCGAAGGTCAATGTTATGAACCTCATGAACAAAGCTACCTTGGCCGAGAGGCCTGGCGTCAATGGAGTATATAGGGATCGGTTTGACCAATACACTCAGATGCATACCTTGAGCCTGAGCAAACTGAGCGTCAACCAGATTAGCCCCGGACCCACTATCAAGAAGAACAGAAAATCTCTCCACTCTCGTACCAACCACCACCTCCACTGGTACAAGGAACTGAGAAGAACTAGCGGACGAAATACATACTCCCAGGTTGTCGTCCACCACACAACCTGGGATTAACAGTTTTTCCGGCGACTTTTTGCTCAACAAGGCACGGGATGGACATCCCCCAACAAAATGTCCCTCTTTCCCGCAGAAGAAACACCTTCTAGTCCTGCGGCGTACCGCCAATCCCCTCCTACGAAATGATGTCCCTCCCAACTGCATAGGCTCCTCCGAACAGACAAGGGAACCTCAACATAAGGGACTTTAGTAGTAGGTGGAGTAACAACAGGGGCGGAGTTACCTCGCACCTCTCCCGGAGCCGTCTATCAGTACGGATAGCTAGGGCCATAGCAGCCTCCAGTGATGGAGGAGAATCATACTGAGCCAAAACGTCCTTTAATTTGTCAGAAAGCCCATGACAAAACTGGCTCCTAAGAGCTGGGTCATTCCACTGAGTATCTGTGGCCCATCTACGGAACTCAGAAGCAAATTCCTCCGCCGGACGATCTCCCTGCTGTATCTTACGTAATTTTGTCTCAGCAAGAGAGACCCGATCTGGGTCATCATATACCAAACCCAGGGCAGTAAAAAATCGATCTACTGACTGTAGAGCCGGGATCCCGGAGGAAGGGAGAAGGCCCAGGATTGAGGGTCCCCTTGTAGGAGCGAGATAACAATTCCCACTCTCTGCTCTTCACTCCCTGATGATCGAGGCCGAAGCCGAAAATACAATTTACATGCTTCCCTGAAGGTAAAAAATTTGTCTCGCCCACCAGTGAACCTGTCCGGGAGAGCTACTTTAGGTTCAAATCTGGTTTGCTCCGAGGGAGACAAAACTTTGGACTTAATGTCCATCAGCTCCATGGATAATCCCTGCAACTGCAGAGCCAGCTGGGCTACTGGATCCATGGCAACTGGGAATAATTTTATAGGCCAGTGAAAATGACACGCGGTCTTATGATATGTGTACGATGTCAGTAAACTATTCTTAAAAGAACAACACTCTATACAACATATAGATTAGCAACATCAGCATGTAAATATAGAATAGATTTACCTGACACGATATCCGTTGAACTCAGGGTTAATCTTGAGGACTTGATACACTGTCACAGGAAAGAGGAGGACCGGGGGTCTAACCTGACCCTAAACTGGGGTCCTAACTAATCCCTCACCTTGGAGGTACTGATAATGGTTCAGAGGTCCAAGTCTCCAGCCTAACCCTGTCTCCTATCAGTCCCTGAACCCTGTAATCAGTCCTAAGAAGGATTCTGATTACCACCAAAGGGATATGGGCTGATCTCTGCTAAATACACAGATTAGACATATAAGACAGACTGGAGAAAACACAGACTTGCATACACACTCAAACACAGAAGGAACATAAATGATCTGGGATATTAAACTCTAAGCAAGGTGAGCTTAAAACAACTAAGGAGCTCTTTAACTTAAGTCTATACAGATACAATCCTATCTGTGGTCTGCATGAAGAATTTCACTGGCAACTCCCAACACAGACAACCAGAGATTTAAAGGAAACCAATCAACAAATAATCAATTGCAGCCGGGAGAAACCGCACCCAGTCCCAGAACCGAGCACAGACAGAATTAACTCCCTAACTGCCAAACACAAAGAAACAGCAACTCAGCTGTGAGAAGTCAGAATGTGCAACCGCGACGATCTTGGTGGCGATGCACACATGACAGTGTAAGGTTCTTTGTCTCTGTTGACATGTTCCTTGAAACTCAGTTTTCCGTCGGCCATTTTGCTTTCTGTCTTTCTGCAGCTCTTGCCCTCAGTTAATATGGAGTTTCTAGTTTTCATGTTCCCGCCCTGATTCTTCCCTCTTGCTTCTTAAGCAGCCTCAGCTGAACAATCAGTGCTCCTGAATCAAGCCTCAGTCAGTCTGTGACCTGACTCCTGGAAACCTTGGACTTGTACTCCAGCTATTCCCTACTGAGGAACCTTGGAACACCTTTGGACTCTGGAAACCTGCTGTTTGGTGAATCCATGTTTGCAGAGGAATTACGGTACAGAGAAGAGATCCTGAACCTGCTTTGGAGATTTATTGTAGTGCTTGAAGTTGCTCTGGCCTGCTGTGTCTCCTGTCTCTGTTCCTGCAAACTGTGTGAACTTTTCAGCATGCTTGTATGAAGTAATACAAGTCATTTCATTTCAACCTATGTCTCCTGTGTTTTCCTCGCACCCAAGCACAAGACGCTATAGGAACTGTACACTATACATGACAAGATTCAGGAGACAATGTTTAGTGTCTGCTGGGTCTGGGAAAGCCGTGTCTGCTGTGACTGTGGATACCAGATGTCCGTTTAATACCTTATGTGATGACAGTGGTTGTGACTTCTCACAACCATTCCAGGTGAGCGCATTCCCTTAAAATTTTACTCTGGAGTGTTACCACAGGTGAACACTATTTTTTTTTTTTTTTCCTTTCCTCTTCTCCTTCCAGCACTTCTGCCTTAAAAGATCTGGAAGATGGAGGCCCGCATAAAGGAACTTTGCGGAGTGACTGATACAATCCTTTCAGATGTACAGACTTTAAAGACCCGTTTTGCAAGCCTACAGGACCTCACTAATCATAATTTGCAAGTGTTTGGACAGACTACCCAGGAATTGCGAGCCAGGATTGAGGCTCTAGAGGAACGAGCCCAGGCTCCTGCCATAACCCCGAGTTCTGGGATCCCCAAATTACCTCCTTTTCGTTTTGGCGGTGAACGTGAGAAATTCAGGGGATTTATTAATCAATGCAATTTATTTTTCTCTGCACATGCTTCACAATTTCCCACTGAACGATCCAAAGTGCTTACTATAATCATGTTGCTTACCAATAAGGCTTTGATGTGGGCAAACCCTCTGATTGAGACTGAGGATGATTGTTTGAATCACCTTGATGCTTTTATTTCAGCCATGGGCAGGTGTTTGATGACCCCAATCGAGGTGCAACAGCTGAAGCAGCCATGTTAACTTTGCACCAAGGTAAGCGTTCAGTAGCCGAATATGCCCTGGATTTCAGGAGATGGGCTCTTGATACCACTTGGGACACTTCCGCTAAAAAATCTATTTTTCGGAAAGGGTTGTCTCCACTGATTAAGGATGAACTTGCTCGTGCCAACCCTCCCACTGCGTTAGGTGACTTTATTAACTATTGTATCCGTATTGATGCTCGTCTGACTGAACGCAGACAAGAGAGATGGTTCGAAAATAATCGCACTAACCTTTTACTACCTCCCTCCTCAGCTAAGGAACCTTTGAGTAGGATCACAAGGGAACCAGAACCTGAACCCATGCAGGTGGACTCTTTACAAAGACGGGTTAGTGATGCACGCAAAGAACATCATATAAAGGAAAATCTATGTTTCTACTGTGGTAAGTCAGGGCACTTCATTATAAACTGCCCCAGCCGTTCTCGTAAGACTACTGCAGCAGTCATTCACTGTGAGTGTTGCGAGAGGAGCTCTGTCATGTCCAAGCCTCAGGCTCCAGAGAGATCTGCTGCAAGAGATCTTGATTTCTCGGACTTAAACTCTGTTAGTTCTGGGGACGATGACGGTATAAACGCTGCAATTTTTCAAGTTTCCTCAGCGGTGTCCCAGCTGAGTTGTAAAATAAACAATTCTCATTGCTTCCTTTCCATCAAACTCTGGGTTGACTCAGTCTGGGTGCCTAGCTCTGCTATGATCGACTCAGGAGCAAGTGGAAATTTTATGGATATCTCCTTTGCTCTGAAACAGGGGATACGTTCAGTGAAGAAGGCTACTCCAGTACAGATGGAGACTGTGGATGGCTCTCTACTGACTTCTGGACCAGTGGATCAAGAAACAGAGCCTTTGGAGGTCCTTATGGGTAAAGATCATCAGGAGAAAATGTCTTTTATGCTTATCTCTTCTCCCCACTTTCCCATTATTCTAGGGCTACCATGGCTGCAGGCGCAGAATCCTACGATTAACTGGGAGACCAAGGAATTACACTTTCCGGAGAAACAGATGAGTCAAGGAGTTTCAGCTTGCTCTGTTCCTAAAGGAACCATGTCAGTCCCTGAACTACCAGCTGTATACCAGGACTATGTGGATTTATGTGACAAGAAAAACGCTGATCAGCTTCCTCCTCACCGTCCATATGATTGTCCAATTGAATTATTGCCTGGAGCCGAGATACCTTTTGGTAAGATCTACCCCCTAGCGGGGCCCGAGCTAAAAGCTTTGAAGGATTATATAGACGAAAATTTAGCCAAGGGCTTCATACGCCCCTCTTCATCTCCCGCAGGTGCACCCATCTTCTTTGTGAAGAAGAAAGATGGATCTCTGAGACCCTGCATAGACTATAGGGAACTCAATAAGGTTACTGTAATGTATGTAGTACAGTTCATATAGCGTCTTGTGCTTGGGTGCGATGAAAATACATGAGACACAGGTTTGATATAGAAAGTCTTGTATTACTTCATACAAGTTGGCAAAAATAGTCACACAGTTTGCAGACACAGAAGCAGGAGACACAGCAGGCCAGAGTAATCTAAGCTCAGCAATCACTCTCCACAACAGGTTCAGGATCTTCTTCTCTGTTACCGTAAGTCCATGCAAACGTGGGTCTTTCAAAGAGCAGGGTTCCAGAGTCCACAAGTGCTTCAGAGTTCCTCAGTAGGAATAGCTGGAGTACAAGGTCCAAGGCTTTAGGAGTCAGGTCACAGGTTCACTGCAGGCTAGATTCTGAAGCACTGATTGCCCAGCTGTGGCTGCTTAAGAAGCAAAAGGAGAGAATCAGGGCGGGAACATGCAAGCTGGAAACTCATTTTGACTGAGGGCAAGATAGCTGCAGCAAGACAGAAAGTAAAATGGCCGACGAACAAACTGAGTTTCAGGAACATGTACACAGAACCTTACATTACTCCCCCCTTAGGGACAACCTCCGGATGACCTCAGGCCAGGCTTGTGTGGGTACCTCTGATGAAACTGGCGGAGCAGGCGAGGAGCATTTACATTATTGACTGGTTCCCATGAGTTGTCCTCCACTGGTAGCCCTGCCATTTAATCAAATATTGCAACTGATTTCTGTACAACCTGGAATCTAGAATCCTTTCCACCATAAATTCTTCCTGACCATCGACTAGCACTGGGTCAGGGCAAGGAGAAGAACGTCCAGGAAACATATTGGGTGTCGCAGCCTTTAGTAGGGATACATGAAAGACAGGGTGAATTCTCATAGTTCTGGGCAGTTGAAGACGACAAGCAACGGCACTTATAATTTTACTGATTTTATAGGGTCCAATGTACTTATGTCCCAACTTAGACGATGGAATCCTTAACTTAAGATTTCTGGTTGACAGCCAGACCAAGTCTCCTACCTTGAAAGCTGGTGCAGGTTTACGAAATTTATCTGCTGCTTTCTTGTACCTTTCCTGAGCCGATTCCAGATTCTCCTTTAGAAGATCCATATTCTTCTGTAAAGACGTGATTCTTTCAGCCACTGCTGGTAAAGGCGTTTCTATGGGAAATCGTGGTAGAATGTTAGGATGATAACCTAGATTAGAGTAAAAAGGAGACTGCTTAGTGGAGGCACTCTGAGAGTTGTTATACGAGAACTCAGCTAATGGAAGTAGATCCACCCAATCATCCTGTAGGTGGCAGATAAAGCAGCGGAGATACTGCTCCAGGGTTTGATTGGTTCGTTCGGTCTGTCCATTAGTCTGGGGATGAAAAGCAGAAGAAAGGTTTACTTTAATGTCCAATGCTGCACAGAAATTTTGCCAAAACCTAGAAGTGAATTGCACCCCTCGATCCGAAATAACCTCATCCGGTACTCCATGTAAGCGAAACACATCTTTAATCATCAAATCTGATGTCTGTTTTGCAGTGGGTAAGCCGACACAAGGGATAAAATGAGCTGCCTTTGTTAGACGGTCAACCACCACTAGAATGGTGTTCTTCCCTTGAGAGGTTGGTAACTCCACAATGAAGTCCATAGAAATGGATCCCCACGGGCGGGACGGGGTGGGAAGAGGCTGTAACAGACCAGTTGGTGAGGAGCGAGGTGTTTTGCATCTTGCACAGACTTCACATGAAGTGACATAGTTTAAAACATCCTTCCTGCAAGTGGGCCACCAAAAGAAACGAGAGAGAAATTCCTGTGTCTTTAGAATTCCTCTATACCCAGCTATCTTGGAATCGTGAATGAGTTGCAATACTCTCAATCTGACTGTTTCAGGAATATACAGGCGCTGTCCCTGAATCCACACACCATTCTTAAAGACAAGACTTACGTCCCTTGGGGGTTGTGCCAAAAAGGAATCCGCATGGTATGCTTCCTTGATGTCCTTAAGTAGGTCTTGATTATGAATTACTCCTAAGAATCTAGAGTCAGGAAGAATAGTCTTAGGAGGAGTAATTGGACGTGTCTCTGCTGAGTAAATCCTAGAGAGTGCATCAGCCTTTCCATTGCGCGATCCTGGTCTATAAGAAATGATAAAATTAAACTGGTTTAAGAAAAGATTCCAGCGAGCCTGGCGAGGAGTCAGGCACTTAGCCGACCTGATAAACTCAAGGTTACGATCGTCTGTCAGGACGACTATTTGCTGTGCAGCTCCCTGAAGAAGGTGTCTCCATTCTTTGAAGGCGGCAATAATGGCCAACAACTCTCTATTGCCCACATCGTAGTTCCTCTCAGCCGAAGACAACTGCTGGGAAAAGAAGGCACAGGGATGCAAGACATTCTTCTCACCTGTTCTCTGAGAGAGTATAGCTCCAACGGCACAGTCTGAAGCATCCACCTCTATTATGAAGGCAAGCTCGGGGTTGGGATGTACTAGGATAGGTGCAGTGGTAAATTTATCTTTTAGACGGGAAAATGCTTCCTGGGCTTGGGGAGTCCAGGAGAACCTAGACTCTTTCCGGGTAAGTTGGGTGATAGGTGACACTACCTCAGAGAAATTTCTAATGAAACGTCTATAGAAGTTGGCAAACCCGATGAAGCGCTGTACCTCCTTCACATTTCTAGGACTTGGCCAATCCTTGATGGCTTGGGTTTTGCTTCCATCCATACTAATTCCTTGTGTAGACAGTACATACCCCAGAAATTGAATTTCGGTCCTATGGAATTCACACTTTTCAAGTTTGATGTAAAGATGATTTTGTGTTAGACGTTCCAAGACCATTCTCACATGTCCATGATGTTCCTCTGTGGAGTTAGAAATAATTAGAATATCATCCAAATAAATTACCACGAATGTATCTAGGAGATCCCTGAAGATGTCATTCACCAAGTGTTGGAAAGTGGCTGGGGCGGTACTCAGACCAAAAGGCATAACTAGATATTCAAAGTGTCCATAGCGTGACCTGAATGCAGTCTTCCATTCATCCCCAGGTCTAATACGGACTAAGTTATAGGCCCCACGAAGATCTAGTTTAGAGAAAATTTTGGCATGTCGCACTCTCTCCAATAACTCAGGGATTAAAGGCAATGGATAACGGTTTCTAATAGTAACCTTATTGAGTTCCCTATGGTCTACGCATGGTCTCAGAGATCCATCTTTCTTCTTTACAAAGAAGATGGGTGCACCTGCAGGAGATGAAGAGGGGCGTATGAAGCCCTTGGCTAGATTTTCGTCTATGTAATCCTTTAAAGCCTTTAGCTCGGGCCCCGCCAGGGGGTAGATCTTACCAAAAGGTATCTCTGCTCCAGGCAATAATTCAATTGGACAATCATATGGACGGTGAGGAGGAAGCTGGTCAGCGTTCTTCTTGTCACATAAATCCACATAGTCCTGGTATACAGCTGGTAGTTCAGGGACTGACATGGTTCCTTTAGGAACAGAGCAAGCTGAAACTTTTGGACTCATCTGTTTCTCTGGAAAGTGTAATTCCTTGGTCTCCCAGTTAATGGTAGGATTCTGAGCCTGCAGCCATGGTAGCCCTAGAATAATGGGAAAGTGGGGAGAAGAGATAAGCATAAAGGACAGTTTCTCTTGATGATCTTTACCCATAAGAACCCTCAAAGGCTCTGTTTCCTGATCCACTGGTCCAGAGGTCAGCAGGGAGCCATCCACAGTTTCCATCTGTACTGGAGTAGCCTTCTTCACTGAACCTATCCCCTGTTTCAGAGCAAAGGAGACATCCATAAAATTTCCACTTGCCCCTGAGTCGATCATAGCAGAGCTAGACACCCAAGCTGAGTCAACCCAGAGTTTGATGGAAAGAAAGCAATGAGAATTGTTTTTCTTACAACTCAGCTGGGACACCGCTGAGGAAACTTGAAAAATGGCAGCGTTTACACAGTCAACGTCCTCAGAGGTAACGGAGTTTAAGTCAGAGAAATCAAGATCTGTTGCTGCAGATCTCTCTGGAGCCTGAGGCTCGGACCTGACAGATCCCCTCTCGCAACACTCACAATAAATGAGTGCTGCAGTAGTCTTACGAGAACGGCTGGGGCAGTTTATAATGAAGTGCCCTGACTTACCACAATAGAAACATAGATTCTCCTTAAAACGATGTTCCTTGCGTGCATCACTAACCCGTCGTTGTAAAGAGTCTACCTGCATGGGTTCAGGTTCAGGTTCCCGTGTAATCCTACTCAAAGGTTCCTTAGCTGGAGAGGAAGGTAGGAAAAGGTTAGTGCGATTGCTTTCGAACCATCTCTCTTGCCTGCGTTCAGTCAGACGAGTATCAATACGGATGCAGTAGTTAATAAAGTCACCTAACGCAGTGGGAGGGTCGGCACGAGCAAGTTCATCCTTAATCAGTGGAGATAACCCTTTTCGAAAAATAGATTTTTTGGCGGAACTGTCCCAGGTGGTATCAAGGGCCCATCTCCTGAAATCCAAGGCATATTCAGCTACCGAGTGCTTACCTTGGCGCAAAGCTAACATGGCTGCTTCAGCTGTTGCACCTCGATTGGGTCGTCAAACACCTGCCCCATGGCTGAAATAAAAGCATCAAGGTGATTCAAACAATCATCCTCAGTCTCAATCAGAGGGTTTGCCCACATCAAAGCCTTGTTGGTAAGCAACATAATTATAGTAAGCACCTTAGATCGTTCAGTGGGAAATTGTGAAGCATGTGCAGAAAAAAAAAAGATTGCATTGATTAATAAATCCCCTGAATTTCTCACGTTCACCGCCAAAACGAAAAGGGGGCAACTTGGGAATCCCAGAACTCGGGGCTACGGCAGGAGCCTGGACTCGCTCTTCTAGAACCTCAATCCTGGCTCGCAAATCCTGGGCAGTCTGTCCAAACACTTGCAAATTGTGATTAGTGAGGTCCTGTAGGCTTGAAAAACGGGTCTTTATATTCTGCAAATCTGCAAGGATATTATCAGTCACTCCGCAAAGTTCCTTTATGCGGGCCTCCATTTTCCAGATCTTTTAAGACAGGAGTACTGGAAGAAGAGGAGAGGAGAAAAAAAAAACAATAGTGTTTACCTGTGGTAACACAGCAGAGAGAAAAAAAAATTAAGGGAACTGCTCACCTGGAATGGTTGTGAGAAGTCACAACCACTATCATCACAGAAAGTTCACCCGGACATCTGATATCCACAGTTACAGCAGACAAAAAAAGAGAAAAGAAAAAAAAAAACAATAGTGTTTACCTGTGGTAACACTGCAGAAAAAAAAAACACTTAAGGGAATTGCTCACCTGGAATGGTTGTGAGAAGTCACAACCACTGTCATCACAGAAAGTACAACCGGACATCCGATATCCACAGTTACAGCAGACACAGCCTTTCCAGACCCAGCAGACACTAACGTTTTGGCTTCAGAATCTTGTAATGTATGTAGTACAGTTCATATAGCGTCTTGTGCTTGGGTGCGATGAAAATACATGAGACACAGGTTTGATATAGAAAGTCTTGTATTACTTCATACAAGTTGGCAAAAATAGTCACACAGTTTGCAGACACAGAAGCAGGAGACACAGCAGGCCAGAGTAATCTAAGCTCAGCAATCACTCTCCACAACAGGTTCAGGATCTTCTTCTCTGTTACCGTAAGTCCATGCAAACGTGGGTCTTTCAAAGAGCAGGGTTCCAGAGTCCACAAGTGCTTCAGAGTTCCTCAGTAGGAATAGCTGGAGTACAAGGTCAAGGCTTTAGGAGTCAGGTCACAGGTTCACTGCAGGCTAGATTCTGAAGCACTGATTGCCCAGCTGTGGCTGCTTAAGAAGCAAAAGGAGAGAATCAGGGCGGGAACATGCAAGCTGGAAACTCCATTTTGACTGAGGGCAAGATAGCTGCAGCAAGACAGAAAGTAAAATGGCCGACAAACAAACTGAGTTTCAGGAACATGTACACATAACCTTACAGTTACTATTAGAAACCGTTATCCATTGCCTTTAATCCCTGAGTTGTTGGAGAGAGTGCGGCATGCCAAAATTTTCTCTAAACTGGATCTCCGTGGGGCCTATAACTTGGTCCGTATTAGACCTGGGGATGAATGGAAGACTGCTTTCAGGTCACGCTATGGACACTTTGAATATCTAGTTATGCCTTTTGGTCTGAGTACCGCTCCAGCCACTTTCCAACACTTCGTGAATGATATCTTCAGGGATCTCCTAGATACATTTGTGGTGATTTATCTGGATGATATTCTAATTTTTTCTAACTCCACAGAGGAACATCATGGACATGTGAGAATGGTCTTAGAACGCCTAAGACAAAACCATCTCTACATCAAACTTGAAAAGTGTGAATTCCATAGGACCGAAATTCAATTTCTGGGGTATGTACTATCTACGCAAGGGATTAGTATGGATGGAAGCAAGACCCAAGCCATCAAGGATTGGCCAATTCCTAGAAATGTGAAGGAGGTGCAGCGCTTCATCAGGTTTGCCAACTTCTATAGACGTTTCATTAAGAATTTTTCTGAGGTAGTGTCACCTATCACCCAACTTACCCGGAAACAGTCTAGGTTTTCCTGGACCCCGCAAGCTCAGGAAGCACTTTCCTGTTTAAAGGATAAATTTACCACCGCACCTATCTTAGTACATCCCAACCCCGAGCTTGCCTTCATAATAGAGGTGGATGCTTCAGACTGTGCCGTTGGAGCTATACTCTCTCAGAGAACAGGTGAGAAGAATGTCTTGCATCCCTGTGCCTTCTTTTCCCAGCAGTTGTCTTCGGCTGAGAGGAACTACGATGTGGGCAATAGAGATTTGTTGGCCATTATTGCCGCCTTCAAGGAATGGAGACACCTTCTTCAGGGAGCTGCACAGCAAATAGTCGTCCTGACAGACCATCGTAACCTTGAATTTATCAGGTCGGCTAACTGCCTGACTCCTCGCCAGGCTCGCTGGAATCTTTTCCTAAACCAATTTAATTTTGTCATTTCTTATAGACCAGGATCGCGCAATGGAAAGGCTGATGCACTCTCTAGGATTCATTCAGCAGAGACACGTCCACTTACTCCTCCTAAGACTATTCTTCCTGACTCTAGATTCCTGGGAGTGATTCATAATCAAGACCTACTTAAGGACATCAAGGAAGCATACCATGCGGATTCTTTGTTGGCTCAACCCCCAAGGGACGTAAGTCTTGTCTTTAAGAATGGTGTGTGGATTCAGGGACAACGTCTGTATATACCTGAAACAGTCAGATTGAGAGTATTGCAACTCATCCACGATTCCAAGATAGCCGGGCATAGGGGAATTCTAAAGACACAAGAATTTCTTTCTCATTTCTTTTGGTGGCCCACTTACAGGAAAGATGTTTTAAACTATGTCACTTCATGTGAAGTCTGTGCAAGATGCAAAACACCTCGCTCCTCACCAACTGGTCTGTTGCAACCTCTTCCCACCCCGTCCCGCCCGTGGGGATCCATTTCTATGGACTTCATTGTGGAGTTACCAACCTCTCAAGGGAAGAACACCATTCTAGTGGTGGTTGACCGTCTAACAAAGGCAGCTCATTTTATCCCTTGTGTCGGCTTACCCACTGCAAAACAGACATCAGATTTGATGATTAAGAATGTGTTTCGCTTACATGGAGTACCGGATGAGGTCATTTCGGATCGAGGGGTGCAATTCACTTCAAGGTTTTGGCAAAATTTCTGTGCAGCATTGGACATTAAAGTAAACCTTTCTTCTGCTTTTCATCCCCAGACTAATGGACAGACAGAACGAACCAATCAGACCCTGGAGCAGTATCTCCGCTGTTTTATCTGCCACCTACAGGATGATTGGGTGGATCTACTTCCACTGGCTGAGTTCTCTTATAACAACTCTCAGAGCGCCTCCACTAAGCAGTCTCCTTTTTACTCCAATCTAGGTTATCATCCTAAAATTCTTCCTCGATTTCCCATAGATACGCCCTTGCCGGCAGTGGCTGAAAGAATCACTTCTTTACAAAAGAATATGGATCTTCTAAAGGAAAATCTAGAATTGGCTCAGGAAAGGTACAAGAAAGCAGCAGATAAATTTCGTAAACCTGCACCAGCTTTCAAGGTAGGAGATTTGGTCTGGCTGTCAACCAGAAATCCTAAATTAAAGATTCCATCGTCTAAATTGGGACATAAGTACATTGGACCTTATAAGATCAGTAAGATTATAAGTGCTGTTGCTTGTCGTCTTCAACTGCCCAGAACTATGAGAATCCATCCTGTCTTTCATGTATCCCTACTAAAGGCTGCAACACCCAATACGTTTCCTGGACGTTCTTCTCCTTGCCCTGACCCAGTGCTGGTCGATGGTCAGGAAGAATTTATGGTGGAAAGGATTCTAGATTCCAGGTTGTACAGAAATCAGTTGCAATATTTGATTAAATGGCAGGGCTACCCAGTGGAGGACAACTCATGGGAACCAGTCAATAATGTAAATGCTCCTCGCCTGCTCCGCCAGTTTCATCAGAGGTACCCTGACAAGCCTGGTCTGAGGTCATCCGGAGGTTGTCCCTAAGGGGGAGTAATGTAAGGTTCTTTGTCTCTGTTGACATGTTCCTTGAAACTCAGTTTTCCGTCGGCCATTTTGCTTTCTGTCTTTCTGCAGCTCTTGCCCTCAGTTAATATGGAGTTTCTAGTTTTCATGTTCCCGCCCTGATTCTTCCCTCTTGCTTCTTAAGCAGCCTCAGCTGAACAATCAGTGCTCCTGAATCAAGCCTCAGTCAGTCTGTGACCTGACTCCTGGAAACCTTGGACTTGTACTCCAGCTATTCCCTACTGAGGAACCTTGGAACACCTTTGGACTCTGGAAACCTGCTGTTTGGTGAATCCATGTTTGCAGAGGAATTACGGTACAGAGAAGAGATCCTGAACCTGCTTTGGAGATTTATTGTAGTGCTTGAAGTTGCTCTGGCCTGCTGTGTCTCCTGTCTCTGTTCCTGCAAACTGTGTGAACTTTTCAGCATGCTTGTATGAAGTAATACAAGTCATTTCATTTCAACCTATGTCTCCTGTGTTTTCCTCGCACCCAAGCACAAGACGCTATAGGAACTGTACACTATACATGACAGGTTGCTGTATCGCAGTAGCGTGAATCCCATCACCGTTAGTCATCTCCATCAAATTGTGATCCCAAGAGAGATGTAGACATGGTCCTCACTGCCTATCATGATCAGTCTGGTCACTTTGAAGTGGAAAAGACAGAAGGCACAGGCCGTAGGTGATTCTATTGGATTGGCATGAGAGGAGACATTGAAAAATGGTGCCAGGAATGTCACACGTCTGTGACTAGGAAAACTGTGAAAGCTGATCAGAAAGCACCACTGCATCCGATTGTGAGTCGATGTCCATTAGAAATGGTAGCCAATGATCATCTGAAGGTAGAGCCCAGCAGGACAGGCCATAGCTACGTCTTAACCATCATCGATCAGTTCACCAAATTTGTAGTGGCCGACCCTGTGAAGGATTTAACTGCCCAGACTCCACAGCAGTGGAGCAGGGAGAGGTAAGTATTACAAGTGCTGGGGCCCTGAGCAAGAAGGGGGGGCCCACTTGTGGGCGCCGGTACTGGCACAGGGCCCCTCATAGTACGCCGATGTGTCTGACGGCGAGTGTGCCCCCACCATCAGAGACACTTTATTGTACTATGAGGGGCCCTATGCCAGTGCCGTCGCTCAAGAGTGGGCCCCCACCTGCTCAGGGCACCGGCACTTGCCCGGGTGTGCCAGGTGGTGACCCCGGCCCTGGGGGGGGACAGCCCAGTTAGGGAAGTGGAAAAACTGGCATATGTTGAGGTGTAGGCTGGATGTTCAGCAGCTGCAAATGGAGGAATTGGAGAAGTCCAAGGAAGAGAAGGACAAAGCGAGCCATTTTGCTGGCAACCTATGTGTCATCAGGGGAAGGTGAGACAAAATCCTTTGAAACCCAAGCATGGTTCATTTTAATGAAGGTGAGCTCACCAACATTTTGGGTCAACAGCCGGGTCCTTCTTTCTGTCAGGATTGATCCAGCAGCACTGAAGACTCTTTCTGATAGCACACTACCAGCAGGGCAAGCGAGCTCCTGTAAGGCATATTGTGCCAATTCAGGCTAGGTGTCCAGTTTACAGGCCCAGTAGTCAAAGGGGAATGACCTGTGAGGGAGAACATCGATAGGGGAGGAGAAGTAATTTTTAACCATAGTTGACAACTGCTGTCTCCTGTCTGTTGCAATCGATTCTGTATTACCAGTCATGTGAGCGGTACTCGAGAAATCAGTCCACAACATGGTCATGAATCCCTTGTCTCTAACGCAACTTCGGATGTGTGAACCACGAACACCTCCTCCATTTGGCCCAGTACGGCTTGCGGTAGAACCTGCACCGCTGCTGTGTGCTGGGAATGCCTCTAACAAACGGTTTACCAGAGTTGCTTGTTTGTTTGCCAATATTAGCTCTAGGTTCTCCTGTGGCATGATGTTCTGTAATTTGCCTTTATAGCGTGGATCGAGGATGATGGCCAACCAGTAGTAGTCATCCTTCATAATTTTGGCAATGCGGGGGTCCCTTTTTAGGATCCGCAAGGCATAATCACACATGTGGGCCAATGTTCCAGGTGTCAATGATGCACTGCCAGTGGTGGGTGGAGGAGCACTTTCTGCCAAATCCACATCCCTCCAGTCACGCACAAACCCTGTACCTGACCTTGGCAAGCCAACATTTTCTCTTGCCCCCTGAGAAGCATCCTCCTCCCCAAAATAATCATCCCCCTCCTCCTCCTTTTCCTCGTCTACCTCCTCCTCGTCCAGGACAGTTCCCTGAGCAGACAATGGCTTACTGTCATTAAGGCTTCCCTCCTCCTCTTCCTCCTCCGCTGCAGATGCCTGATCCTTAATGTGCGTCAAAGTTTGCATGAGCAGTTCGCACAGCCTCTCAACCATGTGCATGGTGGAGTTCCACCTTGTTGCAAAGTCTATGATTAGGCGGTGCTTGGGGAGGTGGAGCGATCGCTGCAGCCTCTGCATACGATTGGAGTCTACGGGCGAGCGACGGATGTGCAAGCACAGTCTTCGCACTTTATGGAGCAGGGCTGTTAAGTCCGGATAATTATTTAAGAAGCACTGCACCACCAGGTTCAAGGTGGGAGCCAGGCAAGGTATGCGTCTGAGTTTTGCCAGGGCTGTGGCCGCCACAAAATTATGGCCGTAATTACTGACTACCTTGCCTGGCTCAAGATGTATACTGCCCAGCCATGACTCAATTTCTCGCTGCAAGTAGTCTGCCAGTACCTCCGCGGTGTGTCTGTTGTTGCCCAAAGACATCACTTTTAAAACAGCCTGCTGACGCTTACCACTAACTGTTCGATAGTGGGACAGCTGCGGATGGAGTGCTCGTGCGACTGCTCTCTGTTGACGAGCTTTCGCTTCTGGAGGAGGAGGAGAAGGCTCGAACGCCTACAGCCAACTGTTGCCTATACCATGGGCTAGGCAGCACTGTCCCACCACTGCTGTCCCCTGTGGACCCTGCATCCACCACATTAACCCAGTGTGCAGTGATGGACACATAACGGCCCTGGCCATGCCTACTGGCCCATGCATCTGTTGTGAGGTGCACCTTTCCACTCACTGATTGTTTGAGTGCATGGACAATGAGGTCTTTCACATGCAGGTGGAGGGCAGGGATGGCTTTTTTAGAAAAGAAGTGCCGACTGGGTACGTCATAGCATGGGACAGCGTAGGCCATGAGGTCTCTGAACGCTGCGCTTTCAACCAAACGGAAGGGCATCATCTCTAATTAGATCAGTTTGGCAATGTAGGCGTTCAAAGCCAGTGTACGCGAATGAGAGGATGAGTACTTTCTTGTCCTACTCAGAGTGTCTGGTAGGGTGAGCTGGACTTGAGAGCTGCATATGGGGGAACTAGCGGTGGACATGACGGACTGAGAGGGGGATGGTGATGGTGGTGGTGATGGCCTAGATTCAGTCTTTTGCTGCAAATACATTGTGATTCCCTGACTGCTTTGGCCTTGCGACGACACCTCAACATTTCTTGCTGGTGTTGTGCCAACCGGTGGGCTTACAGTGGGGGAAGCGATGGAGCGTTGCTGGCTAACTTCAGTCGGAGCAGGTGCACATGTGCTACCTGAGGTTTTGTAGTTCGTCCACGCTTGCAAGTGCATATTTATTAAATGTCTAAGCATGCAACTGGTATTCAAATTTCTGAGATTTTTCCCTCGGCTAAAGGTTCTTCCCCACTTCTTACAGATAACCTTTGCCTCATCAATAGGATTTTGGTCAAAAAAGTGTCACACTGGACTCTTCCTACTATGGTATAAATTTCCAGGGCTTGCACGCTGTGCTAATTTGACCGTCTGGCCAAGGTGTCCTGCAACTCTCTTTGTTTTTTTAACACCTTTTTGGACTGCTATGGGCCTGCCAGATAACCCCAGCTGCGATGTCGATACCTACTGCGGATCCTCCTCCTCTTCTGAGCTATTGCCAGCGGCACCCTCTTCCCCCACTGCATGACAATCCGGGTCAACAACTGGGTCATCCATCACCTACTCTTCAATTTCATCTGCACCTTCCCCTGTGTCACCGTGTAAGGTGGTATAGTTTGCAGGAAAGGGTACCTGAGTTTCATCAAGGTCACATTCTGGCTCAGTAGACTGCGAGGGCAATGTAGTGCTCTGGTTGAATCCACCAACAGAATCATATAGCAGTGGCTGTGCATCAGGGCACTCCATGTCAGATTTATCTTGTACTGGGGAATTCAGGATTTGACTTGATAACCCAGGCATGGTATGTGAAAAGAGCTTCATGGAGTAATCTGAAGTGTGGCCTGCCGCATCCTTCACTTTTGGTGGGGGTGAAAGACACAAGGAAAGGGATTGTTCCTGACCAGAAGCCTGCACTGACGACTCAGTGTTTGGAGTTTTTAAAACTTTAGAAGAGGAGGCGATAGAGCTGGAGGCTGTTTCGGCAATGTAAGCCAAAACCTGTTCCTGATGCTCCAGCTTTAAAAGCGGTTTACGTACTCCCAGAAAAGGGAGCATTCTGGGCCTTCTGGAGCCAGACAATGACGCAGGCTTTAACACCTCCTGGCTTAGGTGCTATTGTGCTTTTGGCACTACCAGCAGATGCACCACCACCACCACCACCATCAGTACCAGGTGGCCTCCCACGCCCACGTCAGCTGCCTCTTCCACCATACTTCCTCATGTTTGTGAAAATTTAACCCAAAATAGCAGCAGATATATGGTACTGTATCAGAAGCGTACAACTGTATACGGTGAAGGTGAAAACTTTTAATCTCCGTATATATTTGCGGAGTAACATACACAGACTCTCACAGGCTCAGTATGGAGTAGACCAGAATATGAAAAGCATAAAAAGTGTAATGTATCAGTAGCGTACAGCTGTATACAGTGTTGGGGTAATTTTAAATCTCCGTATATATTTCAGGAGTAACACACAGACGCTCACAGGCTCAGTATGGATTACACCAGAATATGAAAAGCAGAAAAAGTGTACTGTATCAGTAGCGTACAGCTGTTTACAGTGTTGGGGTAATTTTAAGTCTCCGTTTATATATTTCAGGAGTAACACACAGACGCTCACAGGCTCAGTATGGATTACACCAGAATATGAAAAGCAGAAAAAGTGTACTGTGTAAGTAGCGTATAGCTATATACAGTGTTGGGGTAATTTTTAATCTCCGTATATATTTGAGGAGTAACACACAGACGCTCTCTCAGTATGGATTTTACCGTAATATAGAAGGGAGAAAAAAGGTACTGTTTCAGAAGATACCAGCTGTATACGGTTTTGGGGAAAATTGAAATCTCCGTATATATTTCCGGAGTCACACACAGATAGTCAGCATGTATTTGTCCGTGATACCAGCCGATAAACGGCAGTGTGAGGAGCGTACAGCTCTATACGGTGTGGGAAAAAATGAACGTTCGGTAACTGTGCAGAAAAAAAGAATAAAAATATTAGTGCTGTGTAAGTGCTGTGTTAAAAAGCACTCTGCACAGCAGTGTACACACAGCAATACAGCTAGCAGGCAGCCTAATAATCAGCTCTGCTGCTGCACACAAGAAATTCCTCCCCTGTCACTGACAGGCAGCCTAAGAACCAGCGCTGCTGCACACAACAAAATCCTCCCCTGTCACTGCGCACTAACTGTACAGCTAATCGCTATCAGCACAAGCACAGAATTAGTTTTTTTTCACTGCCTAACGCTCTCCCTACTGAGAACCAGCGGCAGCAACCTCTCCCTACGCTAAGATCGGCAGAAGTAAAATGGCGTTCGGCGGTCAGGGCTTTTATAGGCAGTGTTACGCCACACAAAGCAAGCCAATCACTGCAATGCCCTTCTCTAAGATGGTGGTGTCCGCTACCCATGTCATCGCGTTGCCCACAGTGTGCGTTCTTGCTCATTGGCTGAGAAAAGGCGCCTGCAAGCATTATGGGAAAACCGGCTTTGGCGAAAGTCGGTGTTTTTTGAATCTGACCAACCTGTTTCGCTCAACTCTAGCACAGAGTCATACAAGGCAATAACTGCAGTAACATGAATAACAATGGGAGCCATTATCTGTACATCCATTATTATCTATTTATTAGGTTTTCATTGTTTTCACTTATCTTTCAGTTTTAGTCTGTGCAGTGTAGAGAAAAAAAAAACATCAGTGACTGGAGACCATCAACGATGTGCTGTTCTTTAATCTTTAGTTGTTATTTTGTAAAATAATCCTGAAATTGTATTACCTGCAATTAGAAAAAATTATCCTTTAGATTCCGTTTCCATGATGAGTATGGGGTGAGTTTTTGATTGAGCAGATTTTCTGCAGCATTTTTGCACCTATTGGATAAATTCGATTTCATGTGTTTTTTTCATTGAGTTTTTTTACTTTACCATGTGTTTTTGGTGCTCGTTTTTTTATCACTTTTATGATATGTCATGTATTAAATAAATCTGCTTTGTTTTTGATACTTCCTGGTAATCGACTTTGTGTAAACTTTATTAATATAGTCTCGTGCAAATGATGTATTTTTTTTATACATTTTCGTGGAAGAAATGCACTAAAAACGTATATACTTTTTTTTAACTGCAGATATCTAATGCAATTCTATGGGGTAAATCGGCACATAAAACTGAGCGTAGAGGCAGAAGAAATTACCATGTAGCGAATTTCAAACTAGCACTGCAGGTTAGTTTACGCAGCCAAAAAAAGAAAAAAAGGCACTATGAGCATTAGATTTCTAGAAATCCCATCCACTTTGCTGGAACTATTAGGCTATGGTCCCATATTGAGCTCTTTGTGAGTTTTTGATGTTGCAGATTTTCTGCAGTAATGCTGCACCTATTAAAGGGAATCTGTCACCAGATTTTTGATACCTCATCTGAAAAGCACAATGAAGGAAAAGGATCCTTATTCCAGCGATGTGTCACTGTCATGCTGTGATGTCTTCAGTAAGGAAAAGGGGCCTCAAACTATCCCCTTCCCGGGGGTACTCTTAAAGGTAGAGAGGCCCGACACTCTGATTTTACTATGCCCATCCCATGAGGCATGGGACAGAAATGAAAGGTAAGCCAGACACAAAGACAAAACAGAGATAACAGAAAACCTCTATCATACAAAAGCCCTAACCAACAATAGGGAGGAGAATAGGAACAGCGAGGAATAAAGTAAATGAGAAAAGGGACCAGTAAATAAACACACATACAACAGCAAACTACAAAACACTACAACTCAAAACTTCAACTACTTAGCTTTAAGCACACAGCACAGGAAGACAAATCTTTCACTGGCAAGGACTAAATGCACAGAGCCTGTATATAGAGAGGGAGTAAAGAACAAGCAGTTGCATCTGAGACCAACCAGGCTGTATGGTCTCAGCCAGCATAGAACTAGTCTTTAACTTTCTCAGCACTGAAGGAAAGGGATATCCATGTAAATTAGAACATGAATCACACCAGCTCTAAAAAGAACTACGATTCATTACCCGATGTGACGTCTAACTCCAAGTGACACCCTCATTACAGTCACTTAGTTTACTCGGTGCAGCAATTATGACTCAATCAGAGTTCATAAATGTAGCTTATAACAGAGCTCATAAAGCTAACCCCACCCACACCACAGCTTTCTGTGTACGTTTTCCATTGACTGTGAGCTGCTTGTCATAGGAGAAGGTGTGGTCAAACCAGGGCTCACTATGGCTGTAGTCTGATAATCTCTTTGTGATAAAACCTACATTGTATTGAAACACCTGAACACAGCCTAATTAAGTGACACATTGCTGAAACTTGTTTCTCTGCTGCTACCTCATGGTATTGTGTAGCCCTGGTGTGAAGGCACACGCAGTACCCTGGAGAATGTGTGGAGAGATAGCAGTTCAATGCTCTATACCCATTCACTCAATATACACTAGACACACCCTTAGGGTAGTGTAGTGACTCGTAGGGAGTGGTCAGTGTAGATTCGTTGAGTGATTTAGTAGTCAGTTTCCTGTCTTCGGACAGAGCAGACGTGTGGAGTCTAGCTGGGACTTGGAGGGAGGAAGCAGTCCAGCTTGGTTCTATCAGCAGTTCAGCAAGTGGAGGCCAGTAAGGGCGAGATATAGATCACCTCAGCCTGGTCAGAGCTGTACCTCACTTGAAGACATTGATAAAGAAAGAAGAGTTTAGTACAGATATACTTCAGTCTCCTGTCTCAAGGACAGTGAAGGTTCAGAGACGTGCTCCTGCCTAGAGGATTACTGAGAGTCTGGTAACTAACTCTGAAGGAAGAAAAGAAGGGAGTGATTATATGACTTTTTGCAAGTGTGAGTGTTTATGCTACAAGCGCGGACAAGGCGAAAGGCACAGTGGAAGGAATATTTAAAAGTGCTTTTGGATTGGAGAAGTCCTGCACATTGTTACCGGTCACTGGGGACCGAAGGATCACTATAGCTTGACGCTTAGTGGTAAGAAAACCAGAGGCTTATCGGACCTTAGGTCGCGGCAAGCAGCCCCTAAATAGTCGGTACGTAACTGGGGTCAGGGGAGTGAGGACCTTGAGTCTCTGCAGAACAAGATAGGAATTCAGCTCTCTCACAGGAAGGCTCCGACCACAAAACTGACTGGGCAGTACAGCTTTGGAATAGCTGGAGTTATAGAGGGAACTACGCTTCATGCTGGTTGTACTCATCGTTGTGAAAGTAAAGGAGGCCCCTAACTTGTCCAGCTGCTATCTCGAAATACATTCTCCTTGGATCAGCCTCCCTGGGACCTGCCTTACCATCTTACAAGTAAAGGTATGGAAAGACGCTGACCGTGTGAGACTGAGTTATTTACTTGCATGCCTGCACAACCCTGCCTTAACCATCGACCTGAGGGAAGAGTCCCACCTGTAGGGGACCCGACATCTAGCTGCCTCACCATCCCCTCAGAGATCTACAGCAGCGCTGGTACAAATTACCAGAGACTACAGGTGGCGTCACGAACTGTATATAAATCTATCCCCTGTAAATATTCTCCCCAACATACGCCAGACCGC
Source organism: Oophaga sylvatica (assembly GCA_033576555.1). NCBI lineage: Eukaryota > Metazoa > Chordata > Amphibia > Anura > Dendrobatidae > Oophaga > Oophaga sylvatica. The sequence continues at coordinate 36,485 of JARQOD010002633.1, read as the reverse complement.
CAGGGCCACAGACCGAGCCACCGCTACCTGTGACATCCCCATAGACTTTCACGGGCTCGGCTCTGAGTACCCCATTGCCCTGGAAACCCACAATTGTGGTGCGTGGTCGAGACATATTTGGCGTCACGAACAGGATGCGAAACTCGCAAAATTGCGAGCCCTGTGTGCCTATGGAATTGTTTTTGTGAAAAAGGACTGTTTGCACTTTTGGCGCCAAAAATCGCCATCTTTGTCGCCATATTCGCGCCCTCAGGCGCTGGAGAAGAAGGTGGGCGTACCTTCGTGGGCGTGTACCCCCCTGTGGCGCGAAGAAAATGCCTGCCCTCTCAAAGTGCTATTACAATATGCGATCCTGCCCTACAGCAAAGGAGGTCCGCCTCCTCTTCACCTTTCCTGCAAAGAGGAGGAGACGCAAACCCCGCCTCCACGGAAGAGACCGGACGTCTCCGGAGGAAGAAGAGAGAACGCTCTGGAACATCATGGAAGCAGGACGTGTGCAGCCGAGCAGGGAAGCGGAGGAAGGCAGGCCCCGCTCCCCAGCCAAGCTGCCACCAGCACCGGAACCATCCGTGGTCCTGCACCTGCAGCAAGCATTGCTAGAAGTTAAAGAAGAAAATGCACGACTAAGAAAGATGATTTTGCCACAACCTGGATTTGAAGAGATCGAGAGACGCCGGCGTACCCTGGAGCAGCGGCGGCTGTGGGACGCGGTGTTCTCTCCCCTCGACGACCCCCTACGTCTGGAGTTACCAAAACTTCTGCTGCCCAAGGCAAAGGAGCAACCGGAGGCTGCCCCCGAAAGTACCGATCCTGATCCCACCGGTGAAGCGGTGGAGGCGAAGGAGGTTGAGGAGGTACCGCCAGTTCCGGAACGCCCGCCCGGCCAGGAGGCCGCAGCAGAGGATCGATCCCCGATAGGGACACCGGAGGGGTCCTGTCCGTCATTACTAGAGTTGAGCGATACTTTCCGATATCCTAAAGTATCGGAATCGGAATGGTATCGCCGATATCACTAAAATATCGGCGATACCCGATACCGATACCGGAAGTCCCATGTAAGTCTATGGGAACAAAATATCGCAACTAAAAAAAACCCATTCTTTCCTTGTAAACACTAAATATACACACATAGAATACATATATATATATATACATGTCATTGTGACATATATATATACATATATGTATAGTTTATACACTTCTACATAGTAAAATATCCTCTCATTCAATTGCCGGGTAAAGCCGGCTTCAGTGAAAAGACAGAAGCACCCGACATGAAATGACACTTGGTGTACATAGGGTTAACCATGTCTTTTCATGTCGTTTGCTATCTGATTTGCACAAACAATTAAATCAGACTATGTGTGCAAAATTTCACACCTGTAGGGGTTAATTAAAGGTGTAAATTCGTTGTAAAAAAAACGGACTTTTTTTGCTACGAATTTACACCTTTAATTAACCCCTACAGGTGTGAAATTTTGCACACATAGTCTGATTTAATTGTTTGTGCAAATTAGGCTGGAGTCACACACAACCACAAAAAATCGGTCCGTTTTAGACGGTCGACAATCGGATCAAAATAAAAACATCACACATCCTTCTGGCATCCGATTTTCCTTCAAAGATGCGATTTAATCGCATGTGTGTGTACCTTGTAACATCCGATTTTCATCCGACTTGCGAGATTTTCTCGCAGGCTTGCAAAACTGACATATAATGGATCCAAAAGAATAGTATTTAAATGCCAAAAGAAAGAATAGATATATACACATAGAGCACATATATATATATATATATATATATATATATATATATGTCATTGTGACATATATATATATACATATATTTATAGTTCTTACACTTCTACATACTGTTATAGCCGCTAATTCAATTGCCGGCTTCAGTGAAATCACAGAAGCCGACATGAAATGATACATTGTTTCCACACATTTAACCATGTAATTTCATGTATTTTTATATATGTTTGAAACATACAATTACATGAGTATATGTGTGCTAAATTTCAGACATGTAGGGGTTAATTAAAGGTGTAAATTCGTTAAAAAAAAATGCGTGGGCTCCCGCTGTATTTTCTCCACCAGACAGACAAAGCAAGCGAGTGGGGGCAGATAATAATAGCCTAGGGAGGGTACATTTTTTTTGTGCCCCCCCTGGCTACTAACATCTGCCCCCAGACACCCCAGAAAGGGCAAATCTATAATTAGATTCGCCCTTTCTGGCACTTTGCCCGTCTATTCCCATTGCCCTGTAGCGGTGGCGAATGGGTTAATAAGGGGTTAAAATGACCTTGCAATTGAAAGGTCACTTTAAGCCAGGTTAATAATTGATAGCTGTCAATTAGGCAACTATCAATTATTAATCCTATTGTATGAAAGAAAAATCAAACACACACACTTTAATAAAAAATAAGTTTAATTAAATAATCACACAGTTTTTGACCATATTTTATTTTCCTGCTAAAACCATTTCCTGTAATAAAAATAAAATAAAAAAGCAAAATTATACTTACCAATCCGATGTACAGTCAGGTCCCACGGTGTAATCCATCAGAAAGGGTTAACAGGTTAAAGGTCGCAGAGAGCTAATAATGCTGTCTCAGACCTGTATTCCCCTGAATGAATAAGTTCCTCTCCCAGCGAAAGTAGAGGAATAGATTCATGAATGGAGCTTAATTGATTTCTTGCCAATTTAACTGTAGTGACCTGACCTAAAGGGAAAGTGGACACAATCAATTAAGCTTCATTCATGAAACACATCCTCTCCTGTCGCCAGGAGAGGAACTTATTCATTCATGAGCTTTGAGCTGAGCATGCAGGATTACTTGCACTGCTTGGCTCAAAGCTAGTTAACCCTTTGTGAAGGATTACAGCGTGGGACGTGACAGATCGGCGGAATAGGTAAGAATAATGTTGTTTTATTTCTTTTTCTTTATTTTAGGAGATCAATGGCTTCGCACGGATTTAGTGTAAAATAAAATATGGTCAAAAAAATGTGTTTTTATTTCATTAAAATTATTTATTCTTAAAGTGTGTGTGTTTTTTTATTTACTTCAATAGGATTAATAATTGATAGTTGTCTAATTGACAGCTATCAATCATTAACCTGCCTTAAGGTCACCTTTCAATTGCAAGGTGACAGTAAGGTGAGATTAACCCATTCGCCACCGCTACAGGGCAATGGGAATAGACGGGCAAAGTGCCAGAAAGGGCGAATCTAATTATAGATTTGCCCTTTCTGGGGTGTCTGGGGGCAGATGTTAGTAGCCAGGGGGGGCACAAAAAAATGCACCTTCCCTGGGCTATTATTATCTGCCCCCACTCGCTTTGCTTTGTCTGTCTGGTGGAGAAAATACAGCGGGAGCCCACGCATTTTTTTTCAACGAAATTACACCTTTAATTAACCCCTACATGTCTGAAATTTTGCACAAATACACTCATGTAATTGTATGTTTCAAACATATATAAAAATACATGAAATTACATGGTTAAATGTGTGGAAACAATGTATCATTTCATGTCGGCTTCTGTGATTTCACAAAACCCGGCAATTGAATTAGCGGCTATTACAGTATGTAGAAGTCTAGGAACTATAAATATATGTATATATACATGTCACAATGACATGTATATATATATATGTATTGTGTTCTATGTGTATATATCTATTCTTTCTAGTCTTTATTAAAGCTGTCAGTGTGATTTTACAGTATAGGCGGGGATGAATTGCCGGCTTTTCTAAAGGACACCGATGCGATTTCATCGCAAGTCACACAGTGTGGTCCGTTTGTAATCAGATTTTTCATCGCTCCCATAGACTTGCATTGGCGATTGTCGACCGACAATCGGTGACAATCGCAGCATGCTGCGATTGTACACGGACGTTTTAAAACGGACCACAAAAAATCTGATACTGGGAGCTGCTCCATAGATTAACATAGGTCCGACTGCAATGCGATATTTCATCGCATTGCAGTCGTCCGATTTTGTCGCCAGTGTGACTCCGGCCTTAGATAGCAAAGGACATGAAAAGACATGGTTAACCCTATGTACACCAAGTGTCATTTCATGTCGGGTCACCCGACATGAAATGACACTTGGTGTACATAGGGTTAACCATGTCTTTTCATGTCCTTTGCTATCTAATTTGCACAAACAATTAAATCAGACTATGTGTGCAAAATTTCACACCTGTAGGGGTTAATTAAAGGTGTAAATTCGTTGTAAAAAAAACGGACTTTTTTGCTACGAATTTACACCTTTAATTAACCCCTACAGGTGTGAAATTTTGCACACATAGTCTGATTTAATTGTTTGTGCAAATTAGATAGCAAAGGACATGAAAAGACATGGTTAACCCTATGTACACCAAGTGTCATTTCATGTCGGGTTCTGCATTTTCACAAAAGCCGGCAATTGAATTAGCGGCTATTATACTATGTAGAAGTGTATGAACTACAAATATAATATATATATATATGTGTCACAAATTCAATGACATGTATATATATATATGAGGTGTAAAATTGCTGAAAAAAAATGCGTGGGCTCCCGCCCTATTTTCGCAACCAGACAGACAAAGCCAGTGAGTGGGGGCAGATAATAATAGCCCAGAGAGGGACCATTATTTTTGCCCCCCCCGGCTACTAACATCTGCCCCCAGACACCCCAGGAAAGACAAATCTATAATTAGATTCGCCCTTTCTGGCACTTTGCCCGTCTATTCCCATTGCCCTGTAGCGGTGGCGAATGGGTTAATATGGGGTTAAAGCCACCTTGCTATTGAAAGGTGACCTTAAGCCAGGTTAATAATTGAGAGCTGTCAATTAGACAACTATCAATTATTAATCCTATTGCATGAAATAAAAATAAAACACACACACTTTAATTAAAAATCATTTTAATGAAATAAAGACACATGTTTTTGACCATCTTTTATTTTACTGCAAAAACCATTTCCTGTAATAAAAATAAAATAAAAAAGCAAAATTATTCTTACCTATCCCATGCACAGTCAGGTCCCACGGTGTAATCCTTCAGAAAGGGTTAATGTTTACTGCAGGGACCGCAGCTAATGCTGCAGCCTCACAGTAAACCCCAAATGATTGAGTTCCTCTCCTGCCTGACAGGAGAGTAAAGGCTGGGTGTCACATAACGATACACCAGCGATCCCGACAACGATATGCACTTGTCAGGATCGCTGGTGTATCGCTACATGATCGCTGCTGAGCTGCCAAACAGGCAGCTCAGGCAGCGATCTGGGACAGCGACACTGCGGGTAACATCGCTTAAGGGCCCGTCTCACATAGCGATATCGCTACCGAGATCGCTGCTGAGTCACTAGTTTTGTGACGCAGCAGCGAGCTCACCAGCGATATCGCTGTGTGTGACATTCAGCGACGATCAGCCCCCTGCCGGGTATCGCTGATCGTCGCAGAAATGTCAGGACCTTTTTTTGATCGCTGGTTTCCCTCTGACAGGCACGCATCGCTGCGTGTGACAGGCGGGAGACCAGCGATCCGCTGGTAACCAAGGTACACAGCGGGTTTCCAGGCACCGCGCAGCGCTTGGAAACCCGCTATGTACCTTGGATACCAGCTCCCTGCATCAGGGCGCTGGTATCCAAGGTACACAGCGGGTTTCTAGGCACAGCCCCGCGCCTGGAAACCCGCTGTGTACCTTGGTTACCAGCGGATCGCTGGTCTCCCGCCTGTCACACGCAGCGATGTGTGCCTGTCAGCGGGAAACCAGCGATCAAAGGTCCTGACATTTCAGCGACGATCAGCGATACCCGGCAGGGGGGCTGATCGTCGCTGAATGTCACACACAGCGATATCGCTGGTGAGCTCGCTGCTGCGTCACAAAACTAGTGACTCAGCAGCGATCTCGGTAGCGATATCGCTATGTGAGACGGGCCCTTAAGTGGAAAGCTTAATTGATTGCTTTCCACTTTCACTTCAGGTCAGCCAGGGACACAATCAGTGACGTCAGAGGGAACTGATTAACAAAAATAGGGGTTCCCTTCGAAAAAAAAATGGCGTCGGGTCCCCCCTATTTTTGTTAACCAGCCAGATGAAGCAGACCGCTGAGGCCTGGATTTTCAGGCTGTTAAGGAGCCAAGATCCATGGACCTTGCCAGCCTGATAATACCAGGCCACAGCAGTCTGCATATCTTGGCTGATTAACAAAAATAGGGGATCCCCTCGAAAAAAATTGGCGTGGGGTCCCCCCTATTTTTGTTAACCAGCCAGATGAAGCAGACCGCTGAGGCCTGGATTTTCAGGCTGTTAAGGAGCCAAGATCCATGGACCTTGCCAGCCTGATAATACCAGGCCACAGCAGTCTGCATATCTTGGCTGATTAACAAAAATAGGGGATCCCCTCGAAAAAAATTGGCGTGGGGTCCCCCCTATTTTTGTTAACCAGCCAGATGAAGCAGACCGCTGAGGCCTGGATTTTCAGGCTGTTAAGGAGCCAAGATCCATGGACCTTGCCAGCCCGATAATACCAGGCCACAGCAGTCTGCATATCTTGGCTGATTAACAAAAATAGGGGATCCCCTCGAAAAAAAATTGGCGTGGGGTCCCCCCTATTTTTGTTAACCAGCCAGATGAAGCAGACCGCTGAGGCCTGGATTTTCAGGCTGTTAAGGAGCCAAGATCCATGGACCTTGCCAGCCTGATAATACCAGGCCACAGCAGTCTGCATATCTTGGCTGATTAACAAAAATAGGGGATCCCCTCGAAAAAAATTGGCGTGGGGTCCCCCCTATTTTTGTTAACCAGCCAGATGAAGCAGACCGCTGAGGCCTGGTTTTTCAGGCTGGTAAGGATCCAATATCCATGGACCTTGCAAGCCTGATAATACCAGGCCACAGCAGTCTGCTTAGCTTGGCTGGTTAACAAAAATAGGGGATCCCCTCGAAAAAAAAACGGCGTGGGGATCCCCCCTATTTTTGTTAACCAGCCAAGTAAAATGCAGACTGCTGCGGCCTGGTATTAAAAGACTGTCAAGGCCCATGGATTTTGGCCCTCAACAGCCTGATAATACCAGGCTACAGCAGCCCCACATTTGGCGCATCAAAAGATGTGCCAATTGTGGCACTTTACCCGGCTCTTCCCACTTGCCCTGTAGCGGTGGCAAGCGGGGTAATAAGGGGTTAATGTCACCGTTGATTGCACGGTGACAATAAGCCCGGTTAATAATGGAGAGGTGTCAATAAGACACCGATCCATTATTAATCCCAAAGTTATTAAATGTATAAAAAAAAGACAGCAAGAAAAAAGTCTTTTAATGAATAAAAGAGACAACACAGTTTTCATTTTTTTTATTGTACTCTCATTCCTGCGACGCCATCGATCTCCTGTAAAAAAAGAAAAAAAACAAACCAACAGTATACCACCTGTCCGACGCAGTCCATAACGACAGTCCCACGACGATCCAGCTCTGCTACATCGCAATGACAGGCAGAGCCTGTCATTGCAACGCAGCACAGCTGATTACCTGCTTCCCCGGCGGTGACGTCATCGGACTGACTGCTTTACGGCCGCGATTACCCAGCAGTCACTGCAGTTATCGCGAGAAAACTGCATGTGACCGCCGGGGAAAGAAGATGGCGGCCATGAAGCAGTGCAGGACGTGACCGCCGGAGATCTTCTGCCAGGTAAGTGCCGCTGACTCCTGACAGACCCGACCGACGGACACTGACAGTGACAGTGACAATCCCGATTCCGGTATCCGATAAGACGAAAATATCGGAACTCGGAATCGGAATTCCGATACAGCTAATATCGGCCGATACCCGATATTTGCAGTATCGGAATGCTCAACACTAGTCATTACCAGACGTTGACTGGGATGAGATGGCGCGCTTGGATGACGTCGCCTACACCGCCCAGTGGGAACGTGAGTGGCAGCGTCGTGAGGAGAAACAACAACGACAGCAGGAGGAAGAGCGGGAAGCTCAGCGGAATCGACAGCGGCAGCATGCAGAGCTGATCGCGGACAAGGAGAGTGTCCGAAGAGAGAAAGGTACTCTGAGGGAACCGCGGCGGCAGGGGTGTGTGACTGAGTTCCAGCTCCGAAAGGGCTGGGGCTTCATAAGAGAACCGGGCCTCTACCCAGGGGTCTTTGTCAGCAGACGTGATGTAGAATCCCACCTACCGCAAGGCCATCCCGGGAGGGACCTAGTTAATGGAGACATTGTCACATATACACGGCACTGGGGAATGAAGGGATGGTATGCCCTTAACGTCACCATCGTCCGTGACCCCGTCCCCGACGCAGGTAACGTCACCACTACCGCAGCGTTCCCGTCTCCAGCTCAAACAGCATCCGGCCGTGCCCCAGCATCGCCCCCTGCAGGCTCCTCGCAAATGGAAGCAATGTCTACATACTCTTCGTCATCTAGTCATCCTTCTGCATTGCAACTTGCGACCCAGTTTCCATCGCAATCTATGACACGATCGATTTCGCTAACTGTAACGCAAATTGAAACGCAATCGGTGTCTCGCAAGGAGAAAGTACCCGTTGCGCCCTTAGAGGTTCGCACGAGAACTGTGGCGACCCAGACCCTAATAGCAGCACACGACTTGTTAGTCCTGGGATCTAGGGACCATCGCATTGTTCCAGCCCCCGGGGTGGAAAATGTATTTGAAATAGTTAAACAGTAAAAAAAAAATCGGTAAGATCCAGACAGGGGTTTACCATAAGTAATGTTGTAAAAAGTTTAAGAATGTTTGCCAATTTTGCACAAGTTAAATGTGTATATAACGAATATATATTTTGCCAAAAGTAGAATGCCCGGCTGGGTAATCAGATAAAAAGTTTTTGCACTTTATTGTGATGTGATTTGATATAATGTGTCTTTTTCTTATTATGGACTCAGAGGCTGAGGACTGTGCCAGCCCAGAACTTATCTGTATATAGTTGCACCTTGTGCCTTATCTTGGTTTTACATAAAACCACCACAACTACCTCTGAACATAAAACCCGTGTGGTGTGGCACTGAGTGAGTTCTGCATTCCTAAGTCCTGCAGCCCACCCAGGACCCACGTTGAAGGTTTGGTGCGGGTCCTTCACAAGAATTTTGCTGTGTATTAAATGAAAATGTATATTTAATATTTTGCACTTTTCTACATTTAATGTTTTGTTTGCAACGTTCAAGACATCCTTACCTCCCGGATGGGACGAATTAATGTTTAATGTTGATGTTTAATGCATAAACAAAAATGTCTCTTGTATTTCACAGCCCGGGAGTGCTGTCTTTTACCATGGGGGAATGTGTAGCCCTGGTGTGAAGGCACACGCAGTACCCTGGAGAATGTGTGGAGAGATAGCAGTTCAATGCTCTATACCCATTCACTCAATATACACTAGACACACCCTTAGGGTAGTGTAGTGACTCATAGGGAGTGGTCAGTGTAGATTCGTTGAGTGATTTAGTAGTCAGTTTCCTGTCTTCGGACAGAGCAGACGTGTGGAGTCTAGCTGGGACTTGGAGGGAGGAAGCAGTCCAGCTTGGTTCTATCAGCAGTTCAGCAAGTGGAGGCCAGTAAGGGCGAGATATAGATCACCTCAGCCTGGTCAGAGCTGTACCTCACTTGAAGACATTGATAAAGAAAGAAGAGTTTAGTACAGATATACTTCAGTCTCCTGTCTCAAGGACAGTGAAGGTTCAGAGACGTGCTCCTGCCTAGAGGATTACTGAGAGTCTGGTAACTAACTCTGAAGGAAGAAAAGAAGGGAGTGATTATATGACTTTTTGCAAGTGTGAGTGTTTATGCTACAAGCGCGGACAAGGCGAAAGGCACAGTGGAAGGAATATTTAAAAGTGCTTTTGGATTGGAGAAGTCCTGCACATTGTTACCGGTCACTGGGGACCGAAGGATCACTATAGCTTCACGCTTAGTGGTAAGAAAACCAGAGGCTTATCGGACCTTAGGTCGCGGCAAGCAGCCCCTAAATAGTCGGTACGTAACTGGGGTCAGGGGGAGTGAGGACCTTGAGTCTCTGCAGAACAAGATAGGAATTCAGCTCTCTCACAGGAAGGCTCCGACCACAAAACTGACTGGGCAGTACAGCTTTGGAATAGCTGGAGTTATAGAGGGAACTACGCTTCATGCTGGTTGTACTCATCGTTGTGAAAGTAAAGGAGGCCCCTAACTTGTCCAGCTGCTATCTCGAAATACATTCTCCTTGGATCAGCCTCCCTGGGACCTGCCTTACCATCTTACAAGTAAAGGTATGGAAAGACGCTGACCGTGTGAGACTGAGTTATTTACTTGCATGCCTGCACAACCCTGCCTTAACCATCGACCTGAGGGAAGAGTCCCACCTGTAGGGGACCCGACATCTAGCTGCCTCACCATCCCCTCAGAGATCTACAGCAGCGCTGGTACAAATTACCAGAGACTACAGGTGGCGTCACGAACTGTATATAAATCTATCCCCTGTAAATATTCTCCCCAACATACGCCAGACCGCCAGGGCCACAGACCGAGCCACCGCTACCTGTGACATCCCCATAGACTTTCACGGGCTCGGCTCTGAGTACCCCATTGCCCTGGAAACCCACAATTGTGGTGCGTGGTCGAGACAGTATCGTCAGATTACATATGAAAAACCTGCTGACAGATTCCTTTTAAGTAAATTTGATTGATTGTGCTTTTTCATTGTGGTCTTCTTGAATGCGTTATTATACATGTGTTTTAATCGTGTTGTTGTCTCTGCTTTTTTGTCTCTTTTTAGTTTGTTATGTTTTAAATAAAGCTGCTTTGTTTTTTATATTTCTTGTTATTTGGCTTTGACAAAACTTTATTGATACAGTCAAGTGTGGATTACACGTGTTTTTAGTGCATTTTCACAGCAAAAACACTTTAAAATTGCATATATGATTTTATATGCAGATTTTCTGTATCCAATGCAAGTCCAGGAGGAAAATCTGCACTTAAAACTCAGCGTACCCACAAGAGAAATGGACATGTTATGGATTTGAAAAATGTACCGCAGGTCAGTTTACGCTGAGGAAAGAAAAGTACAGTGAGCAGGAGATCTCTAGAAATCCCATCCACATTGTTGGAACTGTAAGACACTGCACTTTTTGCACAGCGAAAACACGCAGAATCAAAAACTCATTATCGGATAGTAACCTAAGGCCACATTCACATGTTTAAGTGTTTGGTCAGTATTTTACATCAGTATTTGGAAGCCAAAAACAGGAGTGGGTGAATATTGCAGAAGTGGTGAGGTGTTCTATTATAATTTTCCTCTAATTTTTCCACTCCTGCTTTTGGCTTACAAATATTGATGTAAAGTACTGACCAAATACTGACCGCTTGAAGGTGGCCTAAAGGCATTCTTAGCACACATTTTTATCATATTACCAGTAATAGCAGATATAGCCATTATAGCGCTCAGCTTCCATAGTTACGACTGACCACTACTCCATTTGAAAGAACATCAGACTCATGATGAGTGGGGTAGAAATTAGGCGATTATCACTTATCCTGTAGAAAGGTGATAAGTTTTGAGTGTGGGAAACCATCTTACGATAACTTTGCACGATGAGTTTTTGGTAAGTTTATGACATTGCGTATTTTCTCTTTTCAAAAAATGAAGCGTCTTACAGTTCCAACAAATTCTATTTTCTTAATTGCAGCATAAACGAACACTAATTTTATGTGTGGATTTTCCACATAGAATTGTATTGTAAACGGAAAATCTGCAGACAAAAAATGCATATGCGTTTCTGTAGAGGAATCAAAGCTTTTCTGATACAGGCCTCTGAAGCCCCTAAGGAAAAATGCAGAATATAGAAAAAAATATTAGGAGACACCACAAACATTAAATTCAGGTTTATCATTGATATGTGAAAAATGGAGGAAGATCAATGATGATGATAAAGATGGAGGAAAAAGACCTTGCATGCAGTACAGAAGCAAAGAAGAACCAGGAATGAACTGTGTGGAGGACCAAACCAGCAGCGGAAGGGCATGTGAGAGATGATTTTTTTTTTTTCAGCTTCATTCTCAGCCCTCTGCAAAACAGCAAAGTTTTGTCCAACTAGCTGTCAGTTTGCTAGATTTGCAAGAAGCAAATCACAAAAAATCAGATTTAGGAAAATCAGGTTTTTTTTGTAAAATTCAAGGCAAATGCAATTAACCTTGAATCAATTTTCTCAGCTTTAGCAAATAGCCATGCCGTCTGCCTTTACCAACTTTTGAGACAGAATGGCTGGTAGTTAAAGAGCTCCCTGATACCAGTGGGGTCCTTTAATAAGAGCCACTGGGGAAACAAATCAGGTCAGACTCATGACATTTCTTCTACCTAAATCTTCCCCTCCATCACCTGTGAGTGATATTATTGAGAAGGAACCGCAGCAACTCAGTCACGAAGTGGAAACAGCGTAACGCTACAAAGTGCATAAAAGTCCATTTCGATGGACTGTCGCCCTCCTACCGGGTAAGATCTGTAAATCTAAGTTTTGTATCAACACCTGTGGATTTTGTAGCTAATATATTTGAGAAAATTTGACATTAATCTGTCAGAGGAAAATTACTGCCAAATGTTTCTGTGCTGTTTTCGCTTTCAAGGCTTCAAGGAGGATATGGGAAGATTTGCTAATTTTAGAGCAGCGAAAACCAGATGCTTCATGTATAAAGATGACAAGAGTGTATGCAGGGTATGAAGTTGAACAGAGACAGTATTAGCCTCGTATTACAATAAACTATTGAGAATGATTAACTAAGAGCAAACTGGACTCAGAACAAGTAGTTTGCAGTGAACTAATGTGCAGCTGGCACTAAGTGAAGTGTGGCTAAATTAATGATGTACGACGAGAGATGAGCCATGCAACTGTAGACAAAAATCGAATGAGTCATCAATTTCACAGAAAATGTGAATTTCATAGAATCCAAATCTTTTATGAATTGATTAAAATTAACCCAGCAAAGTAGCCCCCAGACAGACATCATTTTTCACAAACTCCTTTGAGGCCATGGAATTGGTTAACAACATATGACTATGAGGAAACAAAGTACATCTCACCAGTAATATAAACTAGAGAGAATGGAGTAAACCATGATCACTAAAAAATTATATTTAAAATTGAAAATATTTATAGGTTCAAAATAAACAGTTCTAAAATATGTATCAATGTTCAAAAATGTGAAATACAAGATGAGATGAACAGGCGGGAGCCCGAATGCCAAGTAACTTTAAGTATATGACCCAATAGATGACCGAAGTTGAACTCAGATATGTGACGCTAGTTACTTTTCATGGCCAAGCCGCAAATCAGGATAATCAAGAAGTCCAAGGTCAGAAGTCATGAGGGTACGACAGAAGGAAGAGACAAAAGCGTTGTCAGGTAACGTTCCGAGGTCAGAAAACCAGGTGGATAGTGGATCAGAGCAGAAGGGGTTAAACAGATGGATGGACAGAACGAGGTCCAACATCAGGCAGCAAAAGATCAACATGCAGAAAAGAGGAAACATACCACATTAGCTGAATGTATGTCTGGCAGCAGTCTGGAAGAAACAGCTCAGTTATGGCAATCACCTGGGATAATGAACACTTGGAGACAGCAGAATCCTCCCAGTGTCGGATAGGATAGTCAATCTGTCAATCAACACATTGACAGGTCAGCATGCCCCTGTACCAGATTGGATGGCTGAGCAGCCAGTAACTGAATCCCAGATACACTGAGGGGTGGAACCGTGACAGTACCCCCTCTTTTTAGGGGTGCCACCGGACTCCAGGCTTCCCAGAAAATTTTAGATGGAAGGCCTTGACTAACCAATTAGCCTTCACATCTCGAGCAGGGACCCAGGATCTCTCCTCTGGTCCATATCTCTTCCAATGGATGAGTTTTTGGAGGGAATTATGGACCCTCTGTGAATCCACAACCCTCTCAACCTCATACTCCAGGCCACCGTCTACTGAAAGCGGAGGAGCAGGGATGAAGGAAACAATGCAGAAGGGACAAACTCCTTTAATAGGGATTTATGGAACACGTTAGGGATGCGAAGAGCTGGAGGAAGCTTTAATCTAAATGCCACAGGATTGACCACCTCTTGTATCTCATATGGACCAATAAACTTTGGACCCAACTTCGCCACTGGCACTTTAAGTTTAATGTTCCTAGATGACAACTAAACCTTATCCCTAATCTTAAAAACAGGACCCACCGATAGTGTTGAGCGATACTATAATGCAAATATCGGCTATCGGCCGATATTAGCTCTATCGGCCTTTCGATAATTCGTTTCGATATTTTCGTCTTATCGAATACCGGAATCGGAAGTTCCCATAATTCTTTGCGAGGCAATGTGATTTTAGTCAGCCAATGAGGAATCATAAGAAGTGTGGGCACATCCTGTACTGCTGCGGTCATGTTAACTAATGGCATGGCTGTGATTGGATGCTGAAATGATGTCAGAATGCACTATAAAAGGCGCCGCCGCCATTTTAGCGTCACTGTGCTGTGAATTCAGTAAGGGACAGAACGCTGCTGTGCTGACTCTGAGGGACAGTTAGAGATTGCGATTTAGTGTACTGTGCTGTAGGCAGGCTAGCACCAACCGCTGTGTAAAGCTTCCTTTTGCCTGCAGTGTTGTTTTAACAGCTCTGCAAGGTGTGTGTGAGTGCAGGTGACGCTGCAGTTTGCTCTGCATGCAACGCTGTCTGTAGGCATCTGCAGTCTGCACATGTCACTCACAGACTATTTTTTTTTTCCTTCAGTGTAATTCTTGCAGCTCCATGCAATTTAACTATTAGTGTGACGCGCTTCCATCCGTATACAATACATTGGTTGCAAACACTATAGAAGTAGACAAAGGAGTAGCCTTTCCCAGATTGTGGACATTTGTGTTTCAGTGTTCACTTCAGTCTGTGTTTTTTATTTTTTGAGTGCATATCACGCTCCAGTTACTTGTTCAAGCACTGCTGCTTGTACTCTGCTGAGCGTGTCTCAGTGGCTCATCCTTTTCATTTATCTCCAATTGGTTCTGCTCCATTCCATTTAAAATATAATCTATTAGTGTGACGCGCTTCCATCCGTATACAATACATTGGTTGCAAACACTATAGAAGTAGACAAAGGAGTAGCCTTTCACAGATTGTGAACAGTTGTGTTTCAGTGTTCACTTCAGTCTCTGCGTAATAACCACACTTAGGCCTTATAACTTTTCTGACTTTCTTTATCAATCTACCAAGATGAAGAAGTCAGTGAGTAAGGCACGTGGTCGTGGCCGTGGAGTTTCAGCAGGGAGAGGACGTGGGGATTCTGTGGCTGCTGCCGCCCTCAGTGACACAGCATCCACCATTTATCCCCGTGAGCGTTCCTTTATGCGCACTTTGGTAGGAGCTCGGCGTGCCCCCCTGCTGCGGGAAGAACAAATTGAAGCCGTTGTTGGTTGGATGGCAGCCAATGCATCGACTTCAATTCCTTCCACCTCCTCTCAGGAACACAACACTGTTGAGCAACCATCTGTCTGTTCACCGCCTGTCAAATTGCCAAGGCAGTCAGAGAGTTCTGTACAGGAGCCAGCTGAGTCTCTGCTTCTGTTCTCAGAATCTGTTGGCTCGCAAACACGGGCACAGGCAAGCAGCATTCTGCAATTTGAAGAAGAGGGAGTATGCAGTGATGCGCAACAGCTGTGTCTCTCTCAATCTGAAGAGGCGGGTGAGCCAGTGCCGATGGACAGCACACCGCAGAACGCATCTTATGATGATGATGAGACTCAGGTGCCAGGTTTTGTGGAGCATGGTGCTGCCCAGACCATCCAACAGCAGCAGGTGTTGGAAGAGGGTAGTGGAGATGATGAAGTCCGAGACCCAACATGGCATGAGCAACAGGAAGGTGGTGGGAGCAGCTCTGAGGAAGAGATTGTCCCAACGGTACAAAGAGGAGGGAGAGGTAGGCTGCAGACTCGCTTGCCTGTAGCCTCCAGTTTGGCACCTGTTGGGAGCAGTTCTCTTAGAACTGTCAAAAATGGCGCTCCCATGACTTGCACTGCGTGGTCCTTTTTTGACAGACTTGTACATGATATTTGCTATGTTCAATGCAAGCTGTGTAAGCAAAAAGTTAAAAGAGGTAAAAATATCAGGAACCTGAATACCACAAATATGTGGACACATGTACGGACAAAGCACGTAGCTGAGTTCCAAAGACACACTGGAGATGTAGGCCAACCTACAGCAGCACCTACATCTTTAGGTCATGTTCGAGCCTCTACCTCCAGCTCTCACACACCTGTTTCGGCTTCCTCACAGGATCTCCATGGAAGAACCTCGGTCACTGTTGTCCATAGAGAAACTGTTATTCCACCCACTGCAGCAAGTTCACAGTCATCGTCACACTCCCAGGACAAAAAACAGCCATCGGTAACACAGGCATGGGATAAAAGACGGCCATACTCGGCAAACCATCCACGAGCACAGGCTCTGAATGCTGGCCTTGCAAAACTCCTGTCCCTTGAAATGCTGTCATTCAGGCTGGTGGAGACTGACAGTTTCAGGAACTTTATGGCATTGGCAGTCCCACAATATAATGTGCCAAGCCGATTTTATTTCAGCAGGCAAGCTGTCCCTGCTCTGCAAAAACATGTCGAGGGAAACATTAAACATGCGCTACTAAACGCCGTCAGTAGCAGGGTCCACCTGACCACCGATGCGTGGACCAGTACCCATGGCCAGGGACGATACCTTTCCCTCACTGCCCATTGGGTCAATGTTGTGGAGCCGGGTACAGATCTTGCCAGTGGCGCTGTACGTGTTCTGCCAACTCCAAGGATTGCAGGAATCCAGTCTGTGCACATTGATTCCTCCTCCTACTCCAGTTCCTCAGAATCATCGCTGCACGAGCCGTCACGGTATACCTCCACATGGACCCGTGAACGCTTACCTGTTGCGACCGATATGAGCACAGCCGTGGCCAAACGTCAACAGGCCGTACTGAAATTAATTCCCATGGGGAATCGAAGCCACACAGCGCAGGAGCTCTGGGATGCCATCAAGCAGGAGAGCGATGTGTGGTTTTTGTCAGCTAATCTCCAGCCAGGCTTGGTAGTGTGTGACAATGGCCGAAATCTGGTGGCAGCTCTGGGCCTTGGCAACCTCACTCACATACCATGTCTGGCACATGTGCTCAACTTGGTCGTGCAGAGTTTTTTGAGGGACTATCCGGATCTTGATGCACTGCTGCACAAGGTCCGCCTAGAGTGCGCTCACTTGCGACGTTCCAGCATGGCCAGATCGCGCATTGCAGCTCTGCAAGTCAGATTTCGCCTTCCTGAACATCGCATCATATGTGACGTACCCACCAGGTGGAATTCCACGTTACATATGTTGGAGCGGTTGTGTGAGCAGCAGCCAGCAGTAATGGAGTATCAGCTGCAACAGGCGCAATCAACTCGCAATTTGCGCCGTTCACACTTCACCACTACTGAATGGGCCTCTATGAACGACATCTGCGACGTTTTGCGTGCGTTTGATGTATCAACGCGGATGGCGAGTGCAGATGATGCACTAGTCAGCATGACTGTACCCCTTATCTGCCTGCTTCAGAAATCACTGAAAGCACTAAAGGAAGAGGTTTTGAAAGAGGTGGAGGATAAGGAGTCACAAATTCAATTACCTTCAGGACAGTCAGCGCAACGTGGTTCCTCACAAAGGGCTGGGCAGGGCTCACTTTGTGAGGAGGATGAGGAGGAGGAGGAGGAGTCAATGGAGGAGGAAGAAATCCCTACAGAGGGAGGTACACAACGCTGTAGTCAGTATGTAGAGCGAGGGTGGGGTGATGCAGAGGAGACAGAGATGACGCCTCTTCCAGAGGACAGCCTTTGTTGGCCAGTTGGGAGTCTGCAGCACATGGTTGATTTCATGCTTCAGTGCCTGAGAAACGACCGCCAAATCGCCCACATTCTCAGCACGTCAGATTATTGGGTGTACACCCTCCTAGACCCTCGCTACCGGGACAACTTACAAACCCTCATCACACCGGTGAACCGGGACCGTAAAATGCAGGAGTACCAAGACACACTGGTGCAATCCATACTGTTGTACATTCCAGCCGAGAGAGCTGCTGCTGCTGCTGCTACTGCTTTACAAAGCAGCTCTGTGCGTCGAGGCAGTGTAGACACCTCTACAACAAGAGGGATCAGAAGCAGCGCCTCTGCACAGGGCAAGAACTGTATGTTACAAATGTGGCAAAGTTTTGTGACAGCGCCAGCAAGGTCTACACCATCCGAGACGGCTCCAGTCACCAGGAAGAAACGTTTCCGTAAGATGGTGACAGACTACTTGGCTTTCCCTCTAAGTGTACTCCCAGATGCCTCTTCCCCTTTCAAATTTTGGGTCTCTAAGTTGGATACATGGCCAGAGCTTAGCCAGTATGCATTGGAGGTGCTGGCTTGCCCTGCTGCCAGTGTATTATCTGAGCGTGTCTTTAGTGCTGCAGGTGGTGTAGTAACAGACCGTCGCATGCGACTATCCTCAGAGAATGTAGACCGGCTTACTTTTCTGAAAATGAACAAGGCATGGATCTCACCTGAATTTGCCTGTCCGTTTTCAGATTAAATAACTGTTTGGCAACGTTTTCCATGTCTCCTGTTATGTTCATCTTTCTACCACCTGAACTCTACTCCCTGGGCTACAACACCGCCATTTGTTGCTCGTAAGTAATTGGCAGGGGTACTGACTCCTGTCCAGCCTGGTTACAGCACGACAGCTGTTTCCTGGCAGTGTGAACGTCAATTATCCTCCAATAAGTTGTGCTGTCGTGTTGCATTCGGGTTAGCCGACTCTATGGTGCCTGCAGTTTAGGTGATTCCTATGTGTGCTGTGGGATATGTAAATAAAGGCGGTTTCCATTGTGACAATAGGATAAGCACCCACTGTAGAACTGTGTGATTCGGTAACTGCGGACGGCTTGCGTCCTGTCAACTTACATTTTCATGGGTGCGTTCTTCTACCCGTCCGGGGTCCAGTACCGTCAAGTGGTTCTCCCCAGTGCCTTTGGCCTAGGTGCCTCCATCTCCGTATCCTTGTTCCAGCAACGTCTGCTGGTCCTTGGTAGTGCTTTGGAGCACAGGTACCTCCTGCTTAGTAACCGTGTCACAGTAACGTCAGCTGGTACTCGGTTGTGACATTGCCTCTTTTCCTTCTGCTACCCGTCCGGGGTCCAGTACCGTCAAGTGGTTCTCCCCAGTGCCTTTGGCCTAGGTGCCTCCATCTCCGTATCCGAGTTCCAGCAACGTCTGCTGGTCCTTGGTAGTGCTTTGGAGCACAGGTACCTCCTGCTTAGTAAGCGTGTCACAGTAACGTCAGCTGGTACTCGGTTGTGACATTGCCTCTTTTCCTTCTGCTACCCGTCCGGGGTCCAGCACAGTCAGCTGGTCCTCGTTACTTCCATTGTCTCTTGCTCCATCTGATACCCGTCAGGGTTCCAGTAACGTCAGCTGTTTCTCGGAAATTAGACGACATTAAAGACCACCCAGAAGAAGATGACGACAACAAGGACGACGAGCATGAAGCCAACCAGCCTGAACACCATCACAAAGAAAAAATAAAAGATTACCCAGAAGAAGATCACCAACAGGACAAAGAAGGTTAAGACAAACTACAAGATACAGAACAAGAGACAGAAGAACAATAAGCAAAAGATCAAAAAACAGAAGAACATGAAGTATAAGACCAAAATGAAGAGCAAAATATATGCTCTAAATTCTAAGCAGAAGAAGACTAAGCAGTGTATGGGGGTGAGTCCGTTCCTCCTCGTGGTGCCCCTGGAAAATGCCTGCTGCTGCAGGCTAAACTGAACACGGACAAATACTGTTGTAATTTAAATCTTTTGTGACAGCAAGAACGTAAGGATGAACAATTCATACTTTTACAGATTACAAGTACAGGAATCTCTGTCACAAATAAGAATATGATGAAGAAGATGAAGAGGAAGAAGATGAAGAATTTGAATATGAAGAAGATTAATTAGTTTAATAATAACAATATGAGTAATGTAAACAAAAACATGAATAGCAAGAAGTTTAAGAAGAAGATTAAGAAGGTGAAGATGAAGAATAATTTGATGAGAAAGATGATGCTGCTGCTGAAGATTATGAAGGAGAAAGTGTGGCACTGGCAAAAGTTAAAAAGGTGAAGAGCATGGAAGTTGTGAAACATACATATTTGCCAAAATAGAAAAAAGGTTAACAACATTGTCAATTTGTTAGTCAATCCAAACGTATTTCCAAAAAAAAAATATATGAATGCTATTCCAATGCATTGGGTTAAACATGTATGCCTTTATTGTCTCCTCAACCTCCCCCAATACATTCTACATTAGTCTTTGTTGTTTTCCTTCATGTACAATTAACCAACAAGGCAAGAATGTTTTTTTTAATTTCGATATTTTGTTCCCATAGACTTACATTGGACTTCCGCAATCGGAATCGGATATCGACGATATTTAGTGCTATCGGCGATACAATTTCGATACGATATTTTTAGATATCGAGCAATATCGCTCAACACTACCCACCGAACGTATATCGACTTTCCGTTTTTGGCGAATCTGAGCAGTTCCAATATTCTTCTGAACCTCTTTCCAGACATTCCCAAGTCTCTGTACGGTGACCTCCACACCAGGGCAATGAGAACTAATCCTAGAAAATTCACCAAAATGGGGATGACAACCATAATTACAGAAGAGCGGTGAGATTCCGGTAGATTGATTTACTTGACTGTTAAAAGCAAACTCAGTGAGGGGTAAAAACGAAGACCAGTCCTCCTGCCGAGCTGCCACATAGAACCTTAAAATTTGTTCCAAAGATTGATTTGTTCTCTCAGTCTGACCATTGGTTTCAGGATGGTAAGCAGATGAAAATGACTAGTCAATCCCGAGTTTACTACAAAAAGCTCTCCAGAATTTAGATAAATTGTACTCCCATATCAGACACAATGTTCAGAGGGATCCCATGTAACCTTACAATATGAGAAATAAACAACCAGGAAAATGTCTCTGCATTAGGTAATCCTGACAAAGGAACAAAATGAGCTTGCTTGCTGAAACAATCTACTACTACCCAGATAGCAGTTTTCCCATCAGACGGAGGCCAATCCGTAATGAAATCCATGGAAAAATGAGTCCATGGTCTTCCTGGAATTGACAATTGAGCCAATTCCCCAGCCAGCCGGCTATGACTAACTTTACGAATCTCCCCTTCCAATTCTGAGGTCACCAAAGAAACCACAATACCCTGAGAAATAATGGAAAATGGAGGTTCAATAGGAGAAATTGAATTTAAACTACGAGATAATGCATCAACTTTCACATTCTTAGACCCTGGCCAGAATGTAATAGAAAAATTAAACCGAGAGAAAAACAAGGACCATTTGGCCTGTCTAGGAGTTAACCTTTTAGTTGATTCAATGGAAGCTAAATTCTTGTGATCAGTGACCACCGTAACTGAATGAACTGCTCCCTCCAAAAAATACCTCCTGACAGCAAGTAACTCTCGATTCCCAACATCATAGTTTCTCTCCACCTGCAAAAAATTTTTAGAAAAAAAAGCACAGGGACCCAGGTTAGTCAGAGTGTTGGGCACCTATGATAAGACTGCCCCCACTCCCATCTCCGAAGCATCCATCTCCACAATAAACAGTTCTTGGAGATCAGGTTGGATCAGAATGGGTCCAGACATAAAACTCTCTTTTAATCTTTCAAAAGCTCTGATAGCACCCAGTGACCAAACCTTCAGATTCTCCCCTTTACGTGTAAGGTCGGTAAGTGGTTTAGCAATCCGCGAAAACTCCTTTATAAATTTCCTATATTAGTTGGCGAATCCCAGAAAACGCTGCAAAGCCTTAAAATCACGAGGTTGAACCCAATCAGTTATTGCCTGCACCTTCCGAGTGTCCATCTTAAACAGTTCTGCTGACAAAATAAACTCCAAGAAAGAGATTTTCTGAACATAAAAAACTTATTTCTCTAATTTAGCAAACAAAGAGTTCTCCCTCAATATTTGTAACACAATACCGTCATGTTTCTGATGAGTGGCCAAATCTGTAAAAAAAAATCTGAATATCAACCAGGTAAATCACAACATATCTTCCAATGCAATCAGAGAAAATATCATTCATAACATTTTGAAACACAGCAGGTGCATTGGATAATCCAAAAGGCATGACAAGGTTTTCAAAAAGACCCTCAGATATTAAAAACACAGTTTTCCACTCATCACCTTTCTGGATGCGTATCAAATTGTAAGCCCCTCTAAGATCAAGTTTAGAAAACACCCTTGCCCTCAGAAGCTGATTATATAGGTTGGGGATGAGTGGAAGTGGATAAGTATTTTTAACCGTGATTTTGTTTATTTCTCAAAAATGAAGGCAAGGAGAGAGACCTCCATCTTTCTTTTTAACGAAAAAAAATACAGCAGCTACAGTGGATGATGAAGGACGGACATGACCCTTCCATAAATTTTCGTTAACATATTCTTTCATGGCGGCCCATTCAGGCCCCAGCAAATTGTAAAGGTGGGCTTTAGGCAATTTGGCACTTGGAATAAGATCAATAGCACAATCATAGGGATGATGGGGAGGTATTATCTCCACTTTTTTTACCGAGAACACATCTCTGAACTCCTTCAGGTACCCCGGAAGATCCTTCAGACTAGCGGAGCATATTTGTACATATTTTAGATATTTCTTGTAACAGTTGGGGCTCCATTTCACAATCTCCTCACAAAATGACAAAAATCAATAACCGGATTGTGAATCTGTAACCATGGAAACCCCAGTACCAATCCAGCAGGTAAATTATCCAACACAAAGCAGGAGATGGATTCAGAGTGGAGTGCTCCCACTTGGATAGTGAAATCCACCATTGCTCTCTTGACCAAATTGTGAGCCAATGGTGTTTTGTCAAGAGCGACGATTTGAATGGGATTTTCTAAACTAACTGTCCCTAACCTTATCTTCAGAACCAGTCCAGAATCAATTAAGTTAGCAGCAGACCCATAGTCAATGAACGCCAATGTTGATAACGCCTGTATAACATCGTATTTATCAGTACTTTATCAAAAGAAAAAAAAGGTACCTGGGAGTCTGGGTGACATCCTCGGCCGTCACCCAGACTCAGATGTTCTCCAGATGGTTTCATAGCTTGAGGACGAGTTGGGAAATTCTTAAGAAAATGTCCAGACAGACCACAACATAGACAGAGTCTGAGATCTTGTCTAAGTCTTGTCTCTGCAACACGAAGAATGACAACTTTAAACTCCAATGGCTCCACCTCAGGTAAATGGACCTGCTCTGTGGAAGTATAATGAGCTGCCTGCTGTTCACTACAACTTTCATGGATTCTGCAATCCATTCGTATGGCCTGAGTTATGGCCTCCACCAGAAAACAAGGGGCGTCATGAAGGACCAGAGCATACTTGAGGTTTTCAGAAAGGCCTTTTTTGGAACTGGTGGCTAAGAGCAGCATTGTTCCATAGAACTTCAGTAGACCACTGCCGGAAATCAGTACAGTAGTCCTCAGCTGTGCAACGTCCTTGTGTCAGGTTCAAGATCTTAGCCTCAGTGACCTGGATTCTGTCAGGTTCGTCATATCGCAGACCTAAACTGTCAAAAAGGCACCAACATAAAACCGTTCTGGGGATTGTGGGGACAAAGAAACTGCCCAGGTCTGAGGACCCCCTCACAATAAGTATATGATTATTCCCACCCACTGGAATTCCTCCCCTGATGACTGGGGGCGCAGGGTTAAAAATAACCTACAGCTCTACCTAAATACTCTAAACTGGTCTCTCTCTCTAAGTTATTAGGGAGGGATATCACAGGTTCGGGAGAGACCAACTGTACATCAGAGGGTACTGATGTTACAGCCATTGCTGGCAGTGGAGGGCTAAAGGGGATCTCCATCAAATTATCTGACCCGGTGACTGAAATTGCGATGATTGCCACTTGGTCACACAGCGTGTGAACAGGCTCCATACTGGTGAAAAAGAAAAATGAATTGTCCAGATGTAATGTGATGCTAGTTCCTGCTGACATCATAGGCGAAGACTTGTCATGGGCCATCGGCGACACGTGGAGAGAGAAAAGGCCCGTATGCTCACAATGTCAACCATGTTAACCCTACAATGCGTATCGGGGGTCTTTTAGGCCCCGGTGCTTACTTTTTTGCTATTATCTGCAAAATTACTTTAATTAGAATTTTGAAACTATAGGTATTCCTCAAGTATGTTGTTGTTGGTAATATCCATTTGTTCATATAATTTTTTTGAATGGCATTTTGGTGTAACAATGCTTTTTTTGGGAAAACCACATATGTACGGAACGGGGGCCTTTTAGGCGCATGTTATTTTTATCATGTACTCAGCAGTGTTTGTGTCTCAAGTTACTTTATTTGTAGTCAGGGTTGCTGATGGTGGGGCCAGGGGGTGGATCATGCCATGTGAGGATGTCATATGATTTTGGGAGGGAGTGACAAGGCCATGACATCATCTCAGGTTCTTCTGCCCACAGTAATGAGCTGTGTAGAGAGTACGGAGGACAGTATACACTGTGAGCTAATTGCTGAAGGACCTGTTATGATATGATGTTGGGAGGAAGTCTGACTAATTTTCAGTCTCTTTGTTTCTATAAGAAGCTTGCAAAGGGTAGAGCTTGTGAGTAACAAAAATCCAGAGAATTGTACACCACCTAAAAGAAAGTATAAAAGGTAAGAGATGCTGAGGATGAGAGGAGGAATGGGGCACTTTACCCTTACAGTGTGCCACACACAAGCAAATAGTGGACAACCCTGATTGTGTTCATTGTCTGTAAAGAACATTCTTCAGAAAAGATAACATGTGAAAATTGTTTGGAAGACCAATAAAATTGAAAAGAAAAAGTTAGAAAAGAAATGTAGCTGCAGCTAGTTTACTCTAGATTTATATACCTTTGTGCGCTTTTCATATAATTGTTTTAAATTTGTAAAAAAACTGTTTTTTGGTGTTTTTTGCAAAAAATTATAATTTAAATGTTGTGCATTATTCATATCTTATTTTGCAATTTTGAAATAAACTTGTAAAAGTTATTTATGTGAGTTTCTCCATATGATTTAAAAGGCCCCTGTTACGTAAAAGTGTAGATTTGTGATGTCACGTATGCTAGGGTTAAAGGAGTCCAAATTTTTTTTATTGTGAACCACGAATCGAATCTCAAAATGATCAAATTTGAATGAAACCAAATTTCAGGAAATTTGACTTACTTGATCCTCCTTGAATCGATTCGCTCATCTCTGTGCATCATGAAAATCTCTATGCATGATGAAAATTCAATCTGTAGGTTAATAATGGCGGTGTCATTGAACTACAGCTGTTCCCCTAATGCTACATAACTAGTGTACAGTGTACAGGAATTGTCATACCACAAGAAGATCTGCATGTGCTCATTGGGGGTGGAATTCACCAATCGAATTGGTATTTCCGCTACAGATAAAGATAATTTATGCTCATTCTCTTACAATATACAACACTAAGAAATTTCAGTGCAGAAATAATGTAGCTAAGTACATATTGGGGCCTCAGACTACTTTCAAAACCATTTCCAATGTACTATTGGATTGCACGTAAGGGATTTGACATAATTTACTTAATTTTAGAGCACCTTTCTCGGCTGACTCAGATTTTCACATATCCATACACTTGCGTTGAAAATTTTGATCCAGCCCTTGGATCAAAATCGAACATGTCGCCAATGTTTTCCATGGATCACTCCATCCAAGGAAAAAATCGGACATGTGCACAGCCCCATAGCATACCATAGGTATGAGTGCTATCTGTGTAATTAAAGGATAACACTCGTTCTAAAAAAGCTCAAGTATGACCTCTATGGCTGAATTCACATATGTGTTAAAAAGTCCATATACAGTGGCTTGCAAACGTATTCACCCCCTTAGCATTTTAAATGTTTTTCTCCCTCATAACCTGGAATTTCTCTGATTTTTTTTAAGGGTTTGCATCAGATTATGTAAAGAACATACCTACAATTGCGAACATTTGGTTTTCTTTTTATTGTGAAGCAAACAACAAAAAGGACAAATAACTGAAAATGTCAATGTGCATAACTATACAGTACACCCCCTTAAGTCAGTACTTTATAGAGCTTCCTTTTGCAGCAATTACAGCTGCAAGTCGCTTTGGATTAGTCACTATGAGCTTTCCACATCTTGCCACTGGGATTTTTAGCGATTCTTCAAGGCAAAACTGCTCCAACTCCTTCAAATCAGATGATTTCCTCTGGTGAACAGCAATCTTCAAGTTTGATCACAGATTCTCAATTAGATGAAGGTCTAGGCTTTGACTAGGCCAGTCAAAATTATTTACACATTTCCATTTAAACCACTCGAGTGTTGCTTTAGCAGTATGCTTTGGGTCATTGTCTTGTTGGAAGGTGAATTTCCATCGAAGTCTCAAATCACTGACAGACTAAAAGTTTTTGCTCAAGAAAATCCTTGTATTTCGTGCCATCCATTTCCCCTCGAATCGGACCATTTTCCCTATCCCTGCTGCCAAAAAGCATCCACACAGCATGATGCTGCCACCACCATGTTTCACTGTGGGGAAGGTGTTCTTGGGGTGGTGAACTGTGTTGGTTTGGCATCAGACATAGCATTTACCTTGGTGGCCAAAAAGTTAAAATTTGGTCCCATCTGACCACAGCACCTTCCTCCATACATTTGGGGAGCCTCAAACGTCTTTTGGCAAACTCAAAACGAGTCTTACAATTTAAGTGTGTAAGTAAAGGCTTTTTTTCTGCCCACTTTTCCATAAAAGTCACCTCTATGAAGTGTATGGCTTACTGTTGTCGTATGGACAAATACGGCAATCTCTGCTTAGAAATTCTGCAGCTCCTTCAGGGTTACCTTTGGTCTCTGTGCTGCACCTTCTGAGTAATGTCCTCCTTGGCCAGGCTGAAAGTTTTGGTGGGTGGCCCACTCTTGACCAGGTTTGTTGTGGTACCATGTTCTTTCCATTTGATGATAATGGATTTGATGGTGCTCCGGGGGATCATCAGAGATTGGGATATTTTTTATAACCCAACCCTAACTTGTACATCTCAACAACTTTGTCTCTGGCTTGTTTGTTGATCTCCTTGGTCATCATGGGGTTATTTGGTTAGTGGTGCCTCTTGCTTAATGGTGTTGCAGCCTTTGTGGCCTTTCAGAAAAGGTGTGTATATAGTGACAGACCATGTGACACTTAGATTGCACTGGACTTCCTTTCACTAAGCATGTAACTTCTGAAGGTAATTGCTTGCACCAGAAATATGAAGGGTTTAACAGCGAAAGGTTTAAAAACATATGCACATGCCAATTTTTTGTCATTTACCGTTTATACTCGAGTATAAGCCGACCGAGTATAAGCCGAGGCACCTAATTTTACCTAAAAAAACTGGGAAACTTTATTGACTCTAGTGTAAGCCTGGTATGCATTGTCCCCTCATCCCCATCCTAGTATGCACGGCCTCCTCATCCACATCCTGGTATGACAGCATCCTCATACCTACCTTTTTCTGCATGGCTCCTCAACCCTATCCTTGTATGCAAGGTTCCTTATCCCTATCCTTGTATGCAAAGCTCCTCATCTCTATCCTTGTATGCAAAGCTCCTCATCCCTATCCTTGTATGCATGGCTGCAACCCTATCCTTGTATGCATGGCTCCATCCGTATCCTTGTATGCAAAGCTCCTCATCTCTATCCTTGTATGCATGGCTGCAACCCTATCCTTGTATGCATGGCTCCATCCCTATCCTTGAATTCATGGCTCCATCCCTATCTTTGTATGCATGACCCCATTTTCTATCTTTGTATGCATGACCCCATTCTTATCCTAGTATGATTGGGAATGTTTAACTTGCAAAAAAGAAGACTGAGAGGAGATTTAATAGCGGTCTACAAATATCTCAAGGGCTGTCACATTGTAGAAGGATCATCTTTATTCTCATTTGCACAAGGAAAGACTAGAAGCAATGGGATGAAACTGAATTGGAGGAGAAACAGATTAGATATTAGAAAAAATGCTTTGAGTGACAGTTAGGGAGATCAGTGAGTGGAACAGGCTGCCACGAGAGGTGGCAAGTTCTCCTTCGATAGAAGTCTTCAAACAAATTCTGGACAGACATCTGTCTGGGATGATTTAGTGAATCCTGCTTTGAGCAGGGGGTTGGACGCGATGACCCAGGAGGTCTCTTCCAACTCTACCATTCTATGATTCTATGGCCCCCATCAAAAAACATAAAAAATAAACCTTTAGGGTATGTCTCCACATTCCGGAATGGCAGCGCTTTGAACGCAGCGGATACCCACTCTGTTCAAGCGCTGCCGGCTTTTGTACGTGCGGTGATTCCGCAAGTGTTCATTGAACACTTGCGGAATCACCGCATCCTATACATAGAATGGTGCTATTTATCTTGCGGAGACTGTGCGTCTCCGCAAGATAAATTCACATGCTGCAGTCTAGAAAGACGCGCCGCATGTGCGTATATGCAGGTCTGCCACCTGCGTGTTTGTACGCATAGTAGAGATGGGATTTCATAAAATCCCCTCCACTAAGCTATAACATCTGGACGATGCGGATTAGACTCTGTGGCTGTACGCAGCATTCAATCTGCAGCGTTTCCTGACCGTGGAAACATACCCTAACTTACCTTCCTGCGCTCCCTTGCAGCATCTTGTTCCGGTGCCAGTGGCTGCTTTATGCTTGCAAGCAGCGCATGGCAGGGATGTCATGAGCTGCTCACAAGCAGAGCACAGTTGCCGGAATACTCACCGTTCCCGATGCAGGAACTATGTGCGTGGAGCACAGTGAGTATTAAGTAGCGTGCACAGTGTCAGCCGCCGGGCTGTCACGTGTGCCACTACATAAGAGAAATTAATATTCACCTTAAGTACCGGGACACGTGACCGCCCGGAAGCTGCAGGAGCCGGCTGCTACCGCTGACACTGTGCGTCCTATTGCAGAGAAATTAACCCCTCTCTGACATTAGACGTACTATCCCGTCCATAAAACCCGTGCCATTCTGCCCATGGACGGGATAGTACGTCACAGGCGATCAGCTGCGCTCCTGAGGGGAGCGCAGCTAATCGCCGCCGGGTGTCAGCTGATTATCACAGCTGACACCCGTGACTGTGTGTCAGGAGCGGTCACGGACCGCTCCCGGAACATTAACCCCTAGCACACCGCGATCAAACATGATCGCGGTGTACTGGGGGCACAGGGGAGGATCGCGCAGGGTGGGGGCTCCCTGCGCGCCCCCCTGAGACCCTCAGACCAGCGCGATGTGATCGCGCTGTTCTGAGCGCTTCCTCCCTCCCAGGACCCGGATCCAAGATGGCGCCGGGGTCCTGGAGGGAGGTGGCTTCCTCAGTGCCTGCTGAGAGCAGGCACTGAGAAGCCTGCAGCTATGCCTGAGCGATCGCTGGTGTGACAGAGTGCTGTGCACACTTGTCACACCAGCGATTTGATAAAATACAGTGATGTCCCACCCTGGGACAAAGTAAAAAAGTTAAAAAAATAAAAATAAACATGTTATAAAAAAAAATCCAAAATAAATTAAAAAAAAAAAAAATATTCCCCAATAAATTCATTTCTTCCTGTAAATAAAAAAAACAAAACAATAAAAGTACACATATTTGGTATCGCCGCGTCCGTAACGACCCCCCTATAAAACTGTCCCACTAGTTAACCCCTTTAGTGAACCCCTTAAAAAACAAAAAAAAAACGAAGCAAAAAATCAATGCTTTATCATCATAACGCCGAACAAAAAGTGGAATAACGCACGATCAAAAAGACCGATATAAATAAACATGGTACCGCTGAAAACGTCATCTTGTCCCGCAAAAAACGAGCCGCCATACAGCATCATCAGCGAAAAAATAAAAAAGTTATAGCTCGCAGAATAAAGCGATGCAAAAATAATTATTTTTTATATAAAATTGTTTTTATTCTATAAAAGCGCCAAAACATAAAAAAATGATATAAATGAGGTATCGCCATAATCGTACTGACCCGAAGAATAAAACTGCTTTATCAATTTTACCACACGCGGAACAATAAAAACGCCTCCCCCAAAAGAAATTCATGAATTGCTGATTTTTGTTCATTCTAACCTCCCAAAAATCGAAATAAAAAGCGATCAAAAAATGTCACCTGCTCAAAAATGGTACAAATAAAAACGTCAACTCGTACCGCAAAAAATAAGACCTCACATGACTCTGTGGGCCAAAATATGCAAAAATTATAGCTCTCAAAATGTGGCGATGCAAAAAACTATTTTTGCAATTATTAGCGTCTTTTAGCGTGACAGCTGCCAATCATAAAAACCCGCTATAAATAGTAAATCAAACCCCCCTTTATCACTCCCTTAGTTAGGGAAAAATAATAAAATTAAAAAAATGTATTTATTTCCATTTTCCCATTAGGGTTAGGGTTAGGGTTGCGGCTAAAGTTAGGGTTAGGGTTGGCGCTAAAGTTAGGATTAAGGTTAGGGTTGGGATTAGGGTGTGTTAGGGTTAGGTTTGTGGTTAGGGTTGGGACTAGGGTTAGGGGTGTGTTGGGGTTAGGGTTGGAGTTAGAATTGGGGGTTTCCGCTGTTTAAGCACATCAGGGGCTCTCCAAATGTGACATGGCGTCTGATCTCAATTCCAGCCAATTCTGCGTTGAAAAAGTCAAACGGTGCTCCTTCACTTCTGAGCTCTGCCATGCGTCCAAACAGTAGTTTATCCCCACATATGGGGTATCAGCGTACTCTGGACCCCAAGAGTTATTGTGCAATTTGTCCTATTTCTTCTGTTACCCTTGGGAAAATAAAAAACTTGGGGGCGAAAATATCATTTTTGTACAAAAAAAATTATTTTTTTGTTTTTAACGGCTGTACATTATAAACTTCTGTGAAGCACTTGGGGCTTCATAGCGCTCACCACACACCTAGATAAGTTCCTTGTGGGGTCTATTTTCCAAAATGGGGTCACTTGTTGGGGATTTCCACTGTTTAGGCGCATCAGGGGCTCTCCAAATGCGACATGACGCCCCCAGACCATTCCATCAAAGTCTGCAATCCAAAACGTCACTACTTCCCTTCCGAGCCCCAACATGTACCCATACAGTAGTTTTCTCCCACATATTGGGTATCAGCGTACTCAGGACAAATTGGGAAACAACTTTTGGGGTCCAATTTCTCCTGTTACCCTTGTAAAAATAAAATATTGGGGCGAAAAAATCATTTTTGCAAAAAAAAAAAAAGATTTTTTATTTTTACGGCTGTGCATTATAAACTTCTGTGAAGCACTTCGGGGTTCAAAGTGCTCACCACACATCTAGATAAGTTCCTTGTGGGGTCTATTTTCCAAAATGGGGTCACTTGTGGGGGGTTTCCACTGTTTAGGCGCATCAGGGGCTCTCCAAATGCGACATGACGCACCCAGACCATTCCATCAAAGTCTGCAATCCAAAACGTCACTACTTCCCTTCCGAGCCCTGACGTGCGCCCATACAGTAGTTTTCCCCCACATATTGGGTATCAGCGTACTCAGGACAAATTGGACAACAACTTTTGTGGTCCAATTTCTCCTGCTACCCTTGTGAAAATAAAATATTGGGGGCGAAAAAATCATTTTTGTAAAAAAAAAAAGATTTTTTATTTTTACGGCTGTGCGTTATAAACTTCTGTGAAGCACTTCGGGGTTCAAAGTGCTCACCACACATCTAGATAAGTTCCTTGTGGGGTCTATTTGCCAAAATGGGGTCACTTGTGGGGGGTTTCCACTGTTTAGGTGCATCAGGGGCTCTCCAAATGTGACATGACGCCCCCAGACCATTCCATCAAAGTCTGCAATCCAAAACGTCACTACTTCCCTTCCGAGCCCCGACGTGTGCCCATACAGTAGTTTTCGCCCACATATTGGGTATCAGTGTACTCAGGACAAATTGGACAACAACTTTTGCGTTCCAATTTCTTCTGTTACCCTTGTGAAAATAAAATATTGGGGGCGAAAAAATCATTTTTGTAAAAAAAAAAAAAAGATTTTTTATTTTACGGCTGTACGTTATAAACTTTAGTGAAACACCTGGGGGTTCAAAGTTCTCACCACACATCTAGATAAGTTCCTTGAGGGGTCTAGTTTCCAAAATGGTGTCATTTATGGGGGTTTCCACTGTTTAGGCAGATCAGGAGCTCTCCAAACACGACATGGCATCCAGCCAATTCTGCGTTGAAAAAGTCAGACGGCGCTCCTTCCCTTCCAAACTCTGCCATGCACCCAAACAGTGGTTTACCCCCACATATGGGGTATCAGCGCACTCAGGACAAATTGCACAATAACTTTTGGAGTCTTGTTACCCTTGGAAAAATAAAAATTGGGGTGAAAAGATCATTTTTGTGGAAAAAATATGATTTTTAAATTTTACAGCTCTACGTTATAAACTTGTGTGAAGCACTTGGGGGTTCAAATTGCTCATCAAAAATCTAGATAAGTTCCTTAGGGGGTCTAGTTTCCAAATGGGGTCATTTGTGGGGGGTTTCCACTGTTTAGGCACATCAGGGACTCTCCAAATGCAACATGGCATCCAAACTCAATTCCAGCCAATTTTGGTTGGAAAAAGTCAAATGGTGCTCCTTCCATTCCGAGCTCTGCCGTGCGCCCAAACAGTGGTTCCCCCCCACATATGGGGTATCAGCGTACTCAGGACAAATTGTACAACAACTTATGTGGTCCAACTTCTCCTGTTACCCTTGGGAAAATAAAAAATTAGTGACTAAAAGATAATTTTTGTGGGAAAAAAATAGGATTTTTTATTTTCATGCCCGGTGTCATGGGTGCATCGCCACGAAGATCGTCGCGATTGCACATTCTGACTTCTCGCAGCTGAGTTGCTGTTTCTTTGTGTTTGGTAATGAGGGAGTTAATTTTACCTAGCTCTTTGCTAAGACTAGGTCCAGCCTCGCCCGGCTGCTTTTGATTATGTTCTAATTAGCTTCCTTTATATTCCTGCCAGTCTGTGTGTTAGATGCCGGTGAAAGCATTCATACAGACTGCAGATAGGATCGGTTCTGAGAGGACTTAAGCTAAGAGCTCTTTTGTTGTTTCTCCTCACCTCGCTTATAGTTTATCTCCTAGACCTTTGGTGTTCCCTCTGTGTTTTAATGTTGTATGCAAGACAGTATTTACTTTATCCCCTGTCTGTCTCGTTTGTCTATACTGTTTGTTAACCTTTACCTGTCCATTCCCTATGGTGGTAATCAGGGTCCTTCTAAGGACTAGATTACAGTGGTCAGGGATTTTTAGGAGACAGGGTTTACGCTGGTGGCCTGGACCTCTGTACCATTAACAGTACCTCCAGGTAGAGGGACTAGTCAGGACCCCAGTTTAGGGTCAGCATAGACCCGGTCCACCTCTAGCCAGAGACAGCGTTAAAAGGATTCAGTATTGACCCACAGGATATTATGTCAGGTAATACTATGCTATATATACATGTTAATGTTACCTATTTATATGTTATATAGAATGTTGTCCCACTTGATAGATTACTGACATTATATATTTATACATCTGCTAGACAGCGTGAAATTTTCACCGGCCCAAACTATAGATTCTCCCCAGCTACCATGGATCCAGTGGCCCAGCTTGCCCTGCAGTTGTAGAAGTTGTCCATGGAGCTTACGGACATTAAGTCCAAGGTTTTGTCCTCCCCGGAGCAAACCAGATCTGAACCTAAGGTTGCTCTCCCGGACAGGTTCACTGGTGGGCGGGACAAATTTTTTACCTTCCGGGAGGCATGTAAATTGTACTTTCGGCTACGGCCTCGGTCATCGGGGAGTGAGGAGCAGAGGGTGGGAATTGTCATCTCGCTCTTACAAGGGGACCCTCAATCCTGGGCGTTCTCTCTTCCTCCGGGCTCCCCGGCCCTCCAGTCAGTAGATCGATTTTTTGCTGCCCTGGGTCTGGTGTATGATGACCCGGATCGGGTCTCCCTTGCTGAAACGAAGTTACGTAGGATACAGCAGGGAGATCATCCGGCGGAGGAATTTTCTTCTGAGTTCCGTAGATGGGCCACAGATACTCAGTGGAATGACCCAGCTCTTAGGAGCCAGTTTTGTCAAGGGTTATCTGACAAATTAAAAGATGTTTTGGCTCAGTATGATTCTCCTCCGTCACTGGAGGCTGCTATGGCCCTTGCTATTCGTATTGATAGACGGCTTCGGGGAAGGCGCGAGGTAAATCCGCCCCCTGTTATGACTCCACCCACTAATAAAGTCCCTTATATGGAGGTTCTCCTGGTCTGTTCTGAGGAACCTATGCAGTTGGGAGGGACATCATTTTGTAGGAGGGAATCGGCGGTGCGCCGCAAGACAAGAAGGTGTTTCTTCTGCGGGAGAGAGGGACATTTTGTTGGGGGGTGTCCCTCCCGTGCCTCATTAAGCAAAAAAGTCACCGAAAAACTGTTAATCCCAGGTTGTGTGGTGGACGACAACCTGGGAGTAGGTATTTCGTCCCCAGGTCCGTCTCAATTTCTCGTGCCTGCGGAGGTGGTGGTTGGTGCGAGAGTTGAGAGGATTTCTTTTCTTCTTGATAGTGGGTCTGGGGCTAATATGGTGGACGCTCGGTTTGCCCAGGTGCAAGGTATGCAACTGAGTGTATTGGCCAAACCGATCCCTATACTTTCTATTGACGCCAGACCTCTCGGTCAAGGTAGTTTTGTACAAGCTGTTCATAACATAGGCCTTCGAGTAGGGGCAATACATAAAGAACAGTTGTCTTGTTATGTGTTGGAGGGTCTTCCTACTCCTATTGTGTTGGGACTTCCTTGGTTGGCTAAACATAACCCAGTGATTGATTGGCAATCCAGAAAGATAAGCCAGTGGGGTGAATTTTGCAAGAATAACTGCATGAACACGGTCATCGGTGCGGTCGTGCCTAGGACTTTGCCTCCTTTTCTAGAGGACTTTGGGGAGATGTTCTCAGAGGAGGGGTGTCAAGAGTTACCTCCTCATCGCACGTATGACTGCTCAATAAAATTGCTTCCTGATGCCTTATCTCGTAGTTTCCCAGGGGCCGGAAAGACGGATGGCTCGGTTCCTATCCTGCAGGAGGGAGTGGTGGTGTCGGCTGTGTGCTCTGAGCTTGAGGAGGAGGTGTTGGAGGCTCAGGGGGACGCCCCTGTAGGACCTCCAGGGAAACTGTTTGTTCCTAATCAGTTAAGACAAAAAGTTATCGAGGCACATCATAGTTCTGCTTTAGCAGGACATCCAGGGAGTAAAGCAACTGTGGATCTCCTTTCTCGCCGGTTTTGGTGGCCTAACTTAAATAAAGAGGTAATAACTTTTGTCGCGTCCTGTGGAGTTTGTGCTCGCTCTAAGACCCCACATACCCGTCCATCTGGGGTTCCTGAGGAGGAACGATTCTCGTCGTCACTTGCTTCAGTTTGGAGAGGAGTGCTGAATGGTCTGAGGGCTATGGGGAACTGTTACAAGCGGAGGTCTGATAGGAGGAGAGTGTCTGGTCCGGACCTAGGTGTGAACGATCTGGTGTGGTTGTCTACCAAGAATATAAAACTCAAGGTTCCCTCCTGGAAACTGGTTCCCAGGTTCATCGGTCCATACAGGATCAGTTCTATAATTAATCCTGTGGCATTTCGTCTGGACCTCCCTCCTACGTTTAAAATCCATAATGTATTCCACAGATCGTTGCTTAAGAGGTACGTGGCGCCAGTTATACCGTCACTTCTACCTCCTCCTCCAGTGGTGGTCAATGGTAACTTAGAATTTCAAGTGTTGAAAATCATTGACTCACGTCTGAATCGCCGGTCCCTTCAGTATTTGGTTCATTGGAAGGGATATGGTCCTGAGGAGAGGACGTGGGTCCCTGCGTCTGAGATTAACACAGATCGATTGGTTCGGACCTTCCACACGACTTACCCGGACAGACCTGGCCCTGAGGATCCGGAGGCCCCTCGTAGAAGGGGGGGTACTGTCATGGGTGCATCGCCACGAAGATCGTCGCGATTGCACATTCTGACTTCTCGCAGCTGAGTTGCTGTTTCTTTGTGTTTGGTAATGAGGGAGTTAATATTACCTAGCTCTTTGCTAAGACTAGGTCCAGCCTCGCCCGGCTGCTTTTGATTATGTTCTAATTAGCTTCCTTTATATTCCTGCCAGTCTGTGTGTTAGATGCCGGTGAAAGCATTCATACAGACTGCAGATAGGATCGGTTCTGAGAGGACTTAAGCTAAGAGCTCTTTTGTTGTTTCTCCTCACCTTGCTTATAGTTTATCTCCTAGACCTTTGGTGTTCCCTCTGTGTTTTAATGTTGTATGCAAGACAGTATTTACTTTATCCCCTGTCTGTCTCGTTTGTCTATACTGTTTGTTAACCTTTACCTGTCCATTCCCTATGGTGGTAATCAGGGTCCTTCTAAGGAC